>PVJA010011236.1:0-55283 GCA_004027025.1 Myocastor coypus
TGAGGACAATATGCAATATGTCAACTTTCAAAGAAAAGAAGGGGGAAAAGAAAAAAAAAAAGTAATGTGGATTTAGAAAGGTTAATGTTTAAGTGTTTGATCAATCTTATATACCTATATGTATTAATCTAAACTGATCTGATGATGAAAATATGTAATATAACCATTGTTAAATTTAAACAATAAAAAAATTGAAAAAAAAATACCAGCAGAAATCAACAACACAGGGGCCCAGCAGGATGGCTCAGTGGTCTAAAGCGCCTGCTTGGGAAAACTTGGGCAGCTTCAGGGAAAGCTTGGGCGGCTTCAGGGACCGCGGTTCGATCCCCAGCACCACATGCTGCACCAGCCCTGCCCTCAGGGTGAGCTGAGCCGGCCATAAAAATGAGTGAATAAACAAACAAAGGTTCTAAAACAAGAAAAAATAAATAAATAAAATAGAAATCAACAACACAATTATGCATACTGTAGTGGTTGATACAATGTGTCAACTTGGCTGAATGACTCAGCAGCCCGGTTCCCTGTTGGTGGGAGCCCCACTCTGGGGTACAATTGGTTCTTCCCTGGAGTGTGACCAGGGCCCGCCTAAGATATGATTGGCTTTCTCCCTAGAGCAGGATCAAGGGCCCATCCAGACCTCGGGATTGAATTCTTCAGTCCGGAGCATACAGACGTCCTGTGTGCACTTCGTCATCTGACTCTGTGGCTGACTATTGTAAGCCAATCTTACAGTTTCTTATAGATTGTGTATTTTGTGTTAATATCCATTCCTTATATTATATCTATTCTGTTCCTCTAAGTAAAGCCCTGACCAATACACATACCATTGTGCATATATACCTAGATAGAACGTTTTCCCTTCTCTCAGTTGTTCTTTTCCTCATCGTAACTTCTCCCTCCCACTGAGCACCTTGCTTTCCTTTCACATTGTCTGTTGTACCCTTCAGACTTCCATTACTCTTTCAGGTTCTCACACTAAGATAATCCAAGGCTCATACATGTTGATCTGATATTTCACTTACCGGTATAGTCTCTAGCTGCACCCGTTTATCTACAAAAGCCTTTTACAGGCTCTTTGTAGTTCTGTTACCTGGCACTTGCTTTCTGCTCCCTTTGTGCGCCCTCTGACCTGACTCAGGAGCATTGGAAGAGCTTGACGATCCCCTCTTCCCCTGCCTTCCTGTGACGTTATGCATATGTATATCCCTTGTTCATTGTTTATGACCCCCAGGTAATGCAGATATTGGAAGAGAGAAAAGCCACTACTATGTTACCTGGGCTGTAGCAGTAAACTCATTGACAACAAGAACATCAGAAGTTAACAGGATATTGACAGACCTTGGGAACCCCCACACAGAACAAAGAGGGTGGTTTTAGTGAACACAATTAGGCCACCTACATGTTGACATAGAGTTCTTCAGACAGCTTCATTTCTGCTGGATACAGCAGCAGTGCCAGAGCTCTAGACATACAGGTAACACGAGGCAAAGTCAAAGTAAATGCCTTCTCCATTACCATCTACACCCTCCAAACCCAGCTCCCATGACAGAACCCAGGGCTTAGGTGATCTTCCAGGTGTGAGCTGACGCTTTGCACTGGGAGCGGAGGAGTCTCTGTCTAGCTCTCACTCTCTCCTACCTTACTTCCCAAGGTTATCTTTCACCTCATCTCTGTGGTGCCCTAAATGGAAACTGTCCTCTTGGGCCGTGGTGTCTTCTTCCATCAGGTCAGCCTGCTGGCCAGCGCTTTTGTTGTCCTGCACTGTGGACACCCCAGGAGTGGGGGCAGCATCAGTCGGTGTCAAGGTACACAGTTCTAGGGTCCCCTTGGCTTGCCCCCTGAGTTGGCCCAAGTGAGTGATAGCACTGGCCAGGGCAGGGCACCTTTAACTGAGCATTAAATACAGCTAACTAGCTCCCTTTGAGTACTCTATCGCTGGTGTTTTAAATAATTAGGACCTGACGCTAATGTGTACCTGACGGTGCTCTGGAAAGTTAGTCTTTCAACTGCTGCCTTTGTGACCAGAAGCTTTTTTCTTAGAAATACTCATTCACTAAAGCCTTTCATTCCTGTGTTCACTCACCAGCAGGTCCCTGTCCAGACAGGCACAATAGCCTTGACAGCAAAAGCCAGTGTCTGCTGCAATCCTTAGACAGCCGCACAGAATGACCAGCCCCCACACACCTCAAGCTTTTGTACGTCACCAAACATTCCTTCTCACTTTATAGTTGCATTTGAAATATCTCTTTCGATTGGACATTGTATTAATAATTGTGCTTCATTCATAGTAATTTGTTCATATTATGCGCTTCATTTGCATTGAACGCAAAGTGACAACGAAGTGAAATAAATATTTGAAAGAGAAACCAAACAACAGGAGCAGGTAGAGGAGGATCTAGGAAAGCAAAGCTTGCTCCAGGCCTGCTCAGAGGAAAAAGCAAGGTCAGGGCGCTAAGGTTGCTTAGACCCCAGAAATGAGGCCCGGAAGTGGTGAGAAGCAGCCCCGCCTGTGTCTGCAGCTAGAACGCAGCATTCCTGCCGCCTTTAGCGAAGCATCTACCGCTGTCCAGCAGCTTCCCCTCGCATCCCGGCCATCCCGACGTGGATGACCACATCCTTGACTCGGTGAGGACACAGTCCTGTCACTGTGCTTCTGCTGCTACCTGAAACCTTCTGTGGAGGCATCTCCAGATGCTAGCCTTACCTTCTAGGCTCACACTGCACTCCAACACCTCCAATATCCCAGAGCTTCTAGAACATTAACAGAAGAGGCAGGAGGGGATCTGAACCTGTCGCTGATGCTGGCGGTTGGAACGAGGTCCTTGCCGCTCACACTCAGGTGGGCAGAGCGCATCCCAAGCCTCAGCTACATGGCGACAGAGGCACGGGATCCCTGCCAGAGAGGATGGAGGAGCCGGCATCTGCCTGCCTTCATGCTCCGCTGTGAGATCGGGGTCAGCCAACTCAGCCTCCTTTGAAAGTCAGTACTGGCTAAGCGAGAGGGTGAGTTAGTAAACAGTGGCGCAAGCTGCCTAGCTGCATTGAGTCTTAGTTTCCTCGTCTCTGAAATGAAGGTGGCAAGGCCAACTTCATCGCAGTGCTAAGGGAATTAGTGTGATGACAGGAAGAAGCGCCTGATGTGTAGTCAGGGGGCATCAAAAAGACACTGAACTTGGAAACTGCCACTTTGTGCCGAGCAGTTTGCATGTTTAAGGAACCAGGTGCTGGGGAGAAAAAGCCGCCTGAAGAAGCAAAGCCCTGAAGACTTGGGATGGTTTGGATTTGGATCAAGGAAGTTCATTTAGAATCCCAAGGGGGCAAGGACTCGGCTTGACATGCCCTGAGGTTCTTGGCAAGCATTTTAAGCAGGTGCGTGGCCGCCACTCAGCCTGCCCCAAACTGTGTGCTCCCCAGCAGCCCAGACAAAGGAATGAACTCTAGACCCCAGATCCTTCAGGAGAGATGACACATGTCTTGATGAACAGGGTAAACGCGAGGCGACTCTGAGGGCCCTTGTTACATTCTTGAGCTGCAGGAGCGGCTGCTGCTTGGGTTTCAGTTATTCTTGGCCTCCTCACTGACCTGGGGCACTGTTTCCTCCTCCTAGCCTCTCCTCTCCCCCACCTTCTTTTTCAAAAATGTTTAAAGGGTTTTGTCAGTGAATGATCTTATTCATGGAGCCAGGCACGATGACAGTTCACAGAAATAAATGGGCGCTTAACTGTGAGTCTAATAAATCCACAACAAAAATAAACAGAAGAGAAGAGGGCTTGGGAAAGAAAAGAGGCAGGCTGGCAGGAATGAAAGGAGCCTGTCACAGTGGTTTACACGGCCCCTCAGCAGGCAGTGTCCACCTGGCCCCTCCTGGCCAGGCCAGACCTGGAGATTCAGGCGGAGGACAAGACCACACAGCGCAGCCCAGTGGAGGTTGCCTCCACAATGGGGCACACTCAGGGGTAAACAAGGAATTAGTAAGGCTTTGGGTCCACTGCCCACTGGGAGGCAAGGACACAGTGCGTGGCAGTAAAGCCTGATGCTGAGCTCCCTTCTCAGGATCCACACCTAGATTATATGTGGCATTGCCAGGATCTTTCTGCCCACCCCAAGCCGCCCTCCACCTAGGATTTGGGAGACAATCTGAGAGTAGAAGCATATTTGGTTGAATTTAACAAACACTGTTGTTCTGCTGTTAATCACCGTTCCGGGGAGCACCAGCGGCCTAGCTAGGACACTAACCCATTCTCAGCAGGCTTGGCCTGATGAGGACATGCTTAGGGATGTGTCTTCTATGAATCACCTTCCATGTGCAGAAATAATACCATCTCACAGAGTCAAGGAAGATGGAAATGCCATGAAACTCTAGCTGGACTCCTGACTCCACCCCCACACTCATTAGATTATTCATTTCTCCAGAGATTTTAGCAGATTCGAGGGCTGGGATGTGTTGCTGCGCCCTCTCCTCTGCCTCTGTACTCCTCTATCCCCATCTTAGCACAGGACCAGGTGCAAAATAGATGTTGAGGAAATGTGCGTTGGCTTTGCCGTGTGAAGGCTGGCCACGACCTACAGGAAGTCCCGCCCACTCTGGTTTCCAACCCTGACAGGCCTTGGGGACCTGGTGGTCTCAGGTCACTAATGACTCTTCCAGTTTTTCCTTCTGCAAAGCAGAAAGGATATCCCTGGCTACTGTCCACCCCAGCTTATAGATCTGGTTCCAATCCTCAAAACAGAGTCTTGGGTACATCTTGAACCTCCTGCCTCAGCCCCTCCAGTCACCACTTCAGGAGGAATTTACCTCCTGTAAACCACCTCCTAATACCCCAGGCCAAGCTAGCCTCACCATCCATTGCCAGATCACTCTGATCTAGACGAGATTTTAATTTTTGTTTTAGGCAAAGGCCTCAGTAGAGATGACTTCCCTGGGCAGACGGCTGCAACATTTCTCAGGACTTCTTTTAGGGAAAATCTTGAGGGCTTTTTCTTCGGAGCCCTGTGAATGCATTTCCCAAAAAGAGCTTGCATAATTGGTGGTACACTGCCCCTTGTCCATCAGAGCTCTGCACTGTGACTCTCTGCTCCCACAGCTTCCCGTGGGCAAGCTGGGCCAGCATTGCTCGCTCTGGGGACAGAGAGCACTTTAGCAGACAGCAAAGCTCTTTGAGTCTGCCTCCTTCTTGTCTCTGGCAAGAAGTTCTGGCCACCCCATGGCCCAAGGACAATGAATGCTGCTCTGGGGGTGGCCCAGGATCAGAAGAGGTGCTGTAGGACTGGGGGCCTCAAGGCTCATGACCATGGGCTGTACCTACCTCACCACTGAAGGCACAAACTTCTGGCCCTCCAAGGTATCATCAGGACACCTTAGGCCTTTGTAGACCTTGGCAGAAAAAAAGAACTGAGAACGCATGAGCTGAAAAACAGCCTCAAGGAATTCATAGTCTAGTAGGGAAACAAAGGGCATCTGTGTCCTCTTCAGGAAAATGGCGGAACCGCAATGGTAGTTGCAAAAGGTCCATTGAGAGGAAAGGTGAGAGAGGAGTGAACAGGTTGGACTAGAGAAGAGATGAAGTTAATTAGGGAAGAGGTGACTTCAGAGTATGACATCAAGAGGTGTGAGGAAGAAGAGCAGCACTGTGGGTGGGGGAAGGATTTTGTCTCCTGGACACAGAGCACATTGACTTCAAAGAGCCCAAGAGGAGGAAGCGATACCTCCGTGCATGGGAGGAGGGAGCGGTGTGGGCCCCCAGGGAGATGTTAACATGGAGCGAGCACTCCTCGTCTCCGGCGACACAAGCACAAACTGCCCCGAAATCCCGAAAAGGGAGTTTTCATGCGAAGCGCATTTCAGCTGCCACCCGCAATGTTTCCTGCCCCTCCACAATTCCTCTCATGTGGAAGTGGGGATGAGATTGAAGGAGCAGCCAGAGAAAATTATCAAGGACTAGAAAGTGACCCAGTCGTGGATATGGGCAGGAGAGAGTAGGGGGAGGCCCAGGACAGTGTTTAAGGCAGATGCAAGTAACGCGGCGACTGCTGTATTTGTGCTGAGTGGACACCTAGGACAGCTGACAAAGCACTATTTCTGTTAAGGATGGAGCCCAGACCCTTAGTTCAGCTCTAACCCAGGCCTGCCTCATCTGGCATGGGACAAGGCTGAATCGGAGGAAGTTGAAAGATCATGAAATGACAGTTAGCTCTAGGTAATCTGTGGAGGGAAAGAACGGCTCGCATTGAGCTCAGACCTCAACTTGAAGATAGTTATAGAAAAACTCAAAGCTGGCCTGTTTAATGCTGGTTTTGCATCTACTCAGACTACTTTGAATGTCAGGGATATAGCTAAGTGGAATAGCAACTGCCTGGTAAGGGCAAGGTCATGAGTTCAATTCCTGGTTCCAAAATAAAATAGAATGGTTGAAGGCTCATGGCTCACACCGTAGCACTCACTTGGTTACTGAGGGCTGAGTGATGTGTCTTAGCCAATGCTTGCTGGTGACCTCTGAGCAATCTGGAGGACACAATGGCTAGAACACAAGCTCACGATTAGATGGGTGACCTGGGACGCTATGGACAGTCTGGGATCTACTCCAGGTTTTCTTTGTGCTGTAACAGAAAGGATGCCAACGTGGGAGCTGAGCCAGGGAACCCCGTCAGAATTCCCGTAGCAAGACTACCTGAGGACCCATCACAAAGCGTGAGGACACTAAGGATGAGGGCTGCAGGGAAGAGTGAATCAGCCCGTGGGCTTGGCTCTCAGCACGGCTCCAGAGCAACTGCGAGGACCCAAGAAAAACATCAACCTCACTTGGTTACTGAACTTGCAGGGTTCCCTACTCAATGCTGTTTACCAGATTTGCAGGCCTTCTTGCACTCAGTGCCACGCGCACATGAAGGAAGGGTTCTGGGGTGCAGAGGACGTTTTATGCGATGACGGGCTAGGAGGAGCTCATGTTCTACAGACACCTTCTTGCCAAGTACAGCAGCTGAGCTTTGACTAGGAGCGGGTTTTGACGATTTGTGGCACGGGAAGGAGAGATTTCAAGGGATCGATCAGTATGTCACTTTTTTTCTTCCCTCATTTGGGCACAGTCAGATGCATCCTGGTACCTGTGGTCGTGACATTAATCGTTAGTGAGCTCCAGGTCTTCTCCTATCACTGTAGCTGGTCTCAACCTCCCCTCAGAGACCAGGCATATGCAGGAACGCCATTGTAGGCAGCTGGGGAAAAGCAGTTATCGGCATCTGGGCTTTAGCTGTTGCAAGCAAGCAACATTTGCATGACAGATTCACTGTTCTCTGCACACGGTGCTTCTGTCCAAGTCTCCTAAAGCAGAATCCTTACTAAAGAGAAGAGGCTAAGGTATCTCTGTATCAGTAGCTCGAGGGATAGATTCTGGAGGAATTACTTCTGTTTCTTCCTTTCTCCAGAAAACTTCAGGAATCAGCTGGTGACCAGATCCTCAAAGCAAAAGCTCTCAGCATCACCACCTGGCAAGCCAGGGAAGGAACATATGGCCTGCAAAGATAGGTGACCCTAGGAGAATGAAAATCAAGTCTTTGTGGCCCCCCAGAAAGACTGTGAAGGAGAAGGAAGGACTGTCCATGCTGGAGACCGCTGGACAACCTGTCGCCAACGCACTGGAGAGCACACACCAGAAGAGCTTGTGAAGCCAGCGTCTAGGAGCAGGTGACAAGTCTTAGGGACCACAGGTAAAAGGAAAAGGTGGAGCTCAAAGAAAAACCCAGTTTTGGGGCCAGGGGTGTAGCTCAGCTGAATAAGCGCCTGCCTGGCAAGCACAGGGTCCTGAGTTCAATCCCCAGTACCACAAAAAAAAAAGAAAAAAGAAAAACCCAGTTTGATTTCCAGTAAGACAGACAACAATGAATCTGTTTACAGAAGTTCTATCCTTTTCCTTTAAAAATTGAGAGTACAGCTACCATATAATCCAGAGATCCCACTGGACCAGGATATGTCCAGAGGAAATAAAATCATCCCATCAAAAAAAATATCAGCACTCCCAGTTCATTGCAGCATTATCCACAATGGCCAAGGAGTGGAATCAAGCTAATTTTCCCCAAAAGGGTGAACAAGGAAAATGTGCTACATAGATTCAATAGAAGAGTGCCCAACCATAAAAAAAGAGCAAAATCCTTTCACTTGTTTTAGACCATGGGTGAACCTGTTGGCATTAGAGTGAAACAAGGTAGTCACAGAAAGACAAATAGCACAGGTTCTGGCTCGGGGAATCTCAGAGTTGACCACCCAGGAATAGAGGTGGAGACTGTGGTGAGGCCCGAATGTGAGAGTGTGCAGAATGCCTGACAAGCACTGTGGTGTGGGTTGAAGGACACACATTTAGGTTAGAGGAGAGGAGAGTGCTCATGAGATCTGTTGCATAACAAGATAGCCAGAGTTAGAAACATACTGTGCACCCAAAATCCCTAAGAGAGTAGATTCGCGTGTTCTCACCACAAACAGTACATGATTAAGTACATGATGCAAGATTAACTTACCTGATAAAGCCATTCCATAATGTGCATGTATCTGGAGACACATTAAGACATTTCAAGACATATAAATATATAAAATTTTTATTTGTCTATTTAAAATGTTCATGGGTAGAGACGCTCAGTGGTCAAGCACTTGCCTAGCATATGCAAGGTTCTGGGATAAACCCAACCACTGTTCGTTCCCCTAAAACTATTCTTAAAACTCAGCCTAGTCCCTCTTTAAGTCAGTGGACAAATCTATGCAGAACAGGCTGGGGGCTGGTAAATGGAGGTAGCTTTAGGCTGAGCCCTCCAGAACACAAGATAACCCCAGGTCTTAACTTCACCAGTAAAGTATCTTCCACCACTTAGGAGCAAGAAACAAACTCAGAAGGAGGGGCTGTGGAATAAGACCTGGATGGATGCCAAGAATCTGGAGCCCAGCACGGAACTACACCAAAAGGGTGCGTGTGCACAAGGTTCTGTTCAGAGACAGTCACTATCACTATCGGACACCACAGCAAAGGACACCATGAGAGCCCAGGGAAGAGCCAGCATCCAAACAGAAGGCTTCTGTGGGGCAGGATGAATAGGACAGAACAGCTCCTGCAGCAGGAGACTAACCTGGCACAGCGCCACCTGCTTACTGTGGCCACTGTGTATACGCTGCCTCTCTGTGACACCACCTGATAGGCTGGCCATGAAATTGTACTGCGGGGTAGGCTAGAGGTGAGGGAGAGAGCGTTCCGAACCCTCAGCACAGACAGCCTTGCACAGGCAGCTAGGTGTGCTCTGTGCACACTGGTTCTCAGGGGCCAAGTCCTGAACTTCTGTCTGTTCCCGAGAACTAAGAGAAAGGCTGCCTTCTCTTTGTTGGTCTCAATAGCACAGGGGACGGAGGCACTGCCTTGGCAGTGTCAAAACTCCAGTGTCAAAACTGTCCACATTAATGAGAGGAAGCAGGCAGCCAGATGATGGAAAGCATGCAGATATTTCCTGGTGAATTATAGGATTGTTTTACAGAACTAGTAACAGGTTCTGCTTCTTGGTTGAGGTCCCTGTTAAATCTAGTTGTGTTCCCGATGCCTGCAGCTTGGCAGAATGACCGTGTAGTGAGTGACTGGACGTCTGATAATTGGGTACTCTGGGCATCATGGAAACAACCCTAAGGCATCATGGAAACAACCCTAAGGTGACCCCTGGGAAGTCAGGCATCAGAGCCAGCATACATGAGACTCAGACAAGGAGGGAGGCTGGAGGGAGCCCGAGTCCTCCCTTTGGAAATTCTGGTGCCTGCATCTTTCCTGGTGTTATTTAAAAAAAAAAAAAAGGCCATTGTTTTTACTTTCCTTTTTCTTTTTCCTTTTCTTGATCTTTTTGCAGTGCTCGAGATGAAACCCAGGGCCTCACACATGCTAAGCACCCAGTCTAGCCCCGGAGGTGTACCACCAGCTGGAATATCACTTTTAAATTTAAGATTACTATGTAGATTCAACCAAGTTATTCTCAAACCATCTTTTGTGAAAGCTCCAGAGCCCATCATCCATCCAAATGGATATTTCATAAAGAACTGGAAGGATAAACAAGGAACCAAAGAAGATGATTACCTGTAAGATATGGGGTAAGAAAATAGTACAGAAGCCTGACTTCTTTTTATACAGTCTGACCATGGGAGCTTATACATACATTTCCTTATAAAAAGTATTGCTCAAGTTGGAAGTTCCAAGTTTAGAGCAGCAGCCCCAAGCCGTGGCCCTGTGCGCTTCTTCAACCTGATCTCCGCCCCAACACTGACTGCCGGGGCTCCTGGCTCCTGTGCCCAGCTGGCCTGACCCAGCCCTTTGTAGGTGAGGAAAGGAGGGCCAGGGAGCCTGGCTGTCCTTCTGGTTTCTGCCCGTAGGATGCACTCAGTAGAAACACTCCCGTCTGCCCCAAGAAGAAACAAAAACACACAACACTTTTGCAAGATTTATTTTTAATTAAAAAATAAAAGTTATCTTAACATATCTGCATTGGCAGCTTCAGGGAGGGTAACTAAAAGAAGCAAGAAAAACAAAGCTTATCAGTTCTTGGTCACCTGACCACCTTATCATAACGGGTACAAAGGCACACAGGTCTCCAAACAAACAAACAGTGTGATCCAGAAACATTTTTAAGAACTCACCCCTCCCTTCCTCCAACTCTTTGCGTACCCACTCCTCCCCCCCAAAAAAAACCACCAAACATTAAATTCTTTTAAAACTACAGAAATAAGTGCTGAGTCAGCCAGGAGCCTGGGCAGGCCGTCCAGGCTCCAACCTCTGCTTCGACGACGGGCTGCCCAGGGTCAAGGAGTGTGCGATATCTATCCAGCCCTACAGCCGTCACCCCGGGGGCGGGAGCTTGAAGGCACTGTCTCTCTCAATCAAGGGCATGTATGGCTTACTACGTTCGCAACCTTCTGGGAAGAGGACGGCCTGAGGTGCGGCTGAGGACTGGGGGTGGGGGGAGGCGGGCTGGCCCGGCTCTTGGAGGTGTTTGCCATGCAGGTCTCTCTTCGTTCACTTCTTCCTGCTTCCCAGTCTGCCCTTCACCCCAAGAGTTTTATTTTAGCTTAATGGTGGGGGTTTGGAAGAGGCTCCTGGCAGCTCCTGGGGCTGGCCTGGTGGCTCTGCCACTTCCAAGGGAACATCACTTGCCTTTAGTTCCTGCCCCTCACAGGGCTCTTCCAGTCCCTGGGAAAGCTCTGGGCCCTCGTGGCTCTGGGCCTGGTTGTGCATCTTCTCTTCAGCTTCGATCTCTTCCGATGTAGGGATGGAGTTCTTCTTGGGACGGCCTTTAGGTTTGGTGGGCGCTTCCTGTCCACCTTTAAGAACCTATGTGAGAAAGACAAATGTTACACAGTCAAAGAAATAGCTCCTTTCCTTCATGTTCACCCTCCCCATACAGTCTCCCGCAGCATCTAGGTCTTCCTTCCCAAAAGCAATGGTGCAGGGTTTGGCAAAACATGGTTTGAAAGTGATCCTCTCCCGTGGTCTACTTTCAGGCTTCATGTACTTTCAGCCAATACTGTAACTTGGGCTTTTTTTTTTTTTTTTGAAGGGTCTATAAGGTATTCTGGATCTCACTGCTAGATTGGACTCGTAGTGATCTGCCTGTTTACAGCCTCCCAAGAGCTGAGATCACAGGTGCACGCCCCCACACCCAACCTCAATTGCTGTGTCAGCACCCCTCAGGCCCAGCCCACACAGCCTCTGCCCCTGCTTGTAGGAACTTTAATCTGCTGAGCTACGTGGCTGGCCCTTGGGTGTTTTTTGTTTGTTTGTTTTAATTTTATTTATTTATTTTTAATTGTTTTAATCTTTCATTTTATTTTTTTCTTGTTTCAGAACTTTTGTTTATTTATTTTTATGGCCGGCCCAGCCTGCCCTCAGGGCTGGGCTGGCGTAGCATGTGGTGCCAGGGATCGGACCACAGTCCCTGCAGCTGCCCAACCTTTCCCAAGCAGGCGCTTTAGACCACTGAGCCATCCTGCTGGGCCCCGCCTTGGGTGTTTATTAACATGATCACTTACACAGGAAAAACAAGTTCAGGGGGCTGTGGATAGAGTTCAGTGGTGAGTTCCCAGCATAGGCCCAAATAAATAATTCATTAAGAAATAAAGCTTAAAACTTACTAAAAAACTATCATGTTAGCAAATTAAAAGGACAATGTTTATGGCAAGCAGGAAAACAATTACACCTTAATATGAAAGTATATTAATACAATCTTTTTAAGACTATCTTTGACTTCAAATCAAAAGCCCAAAATATGCAACCTTTTTTGCCATGGAAATTCCTTAGCATAAATTCTAAAATCTCATCTAAGACTTAAAGAAAAATTGAATTGCAAAATATTTGGCACAATATGGGTTATAACAGCAAAAGTTTTTTGGGGGTACCCTAAAGTTTAGCCATGTAATTGGGTAGATAATTGCAGTCTATCCCAAAGAGAAAATATTTGATAATCATTATAATATTATACAGGACGGTGTCAAAACACATGAAAAATCTTACAAATATAGTGACACCTTAGTTCACGAACTTAATTCTTTCCACAATTCTGGTCAAAAGCCGAACTGGATGAGAACCAGACCACAGTTCCCATAAGATCACCATTTAACCTAACCACTGAATTTTATTTGGCCTGATTGTATATTTTTGCAAAAGGAGTCTATTAGCAAAGCCCAATTTGTACATTAGACAACTGTATATCACATAGCTGATAGTGTTTGGATCTTGGAAAAATTTTTATCTTTTTGTGTTCTTTATTTTGTAAATTTTCAACAAGGATTATGTATAGGTGTTTCTATTATGTATTTCTTTCAGAAAGAAAGATGCTACAAAAATATAATCTTGTGTTGTCCAAAGAAGTATTAGAATATAGCAGAAAGCATCGTCATTTGGAAAGTCAGGAAACTAGGCTATGTTTCTGACATTTATCAGCTTTGCCTATGGGAAAGTCCTGTAAAGAGACTGTCTCAGTTTTCTGATCTGAGACATGGGGATTGTAATTTCACAGGGTGAGTTGAGGGCAGCCAGCAGATAGTATATGTGAGAGGGCTAGATAGGTTTCTGACTGGCAGATTTCCTCAACTCGGAACATGCCTGGCTTCTCCTGGAATCCTGGCTTGTTTCCCTCTGACAGTCCAACTCTCTTTGCCATGTGCCCTAGGAGCTTTTCATAAAAAGCTGTCCCTGCATGCTTGCTTGTCTGCCTCTCCCACTGACTCTCTGCATGCAGCAGGTATTTGATAACTGTTACGGAACAAACCAACATTTCTAATAAACATTTCCAAAGGGTTGAAGGGACGCACAATGCCCGCAGAAGAACTGCACCCAAGTGGCCTTTGCTGATGTCAAAAGTCTTGCACATTTGTTAACCCAATTTGTGCTCTACACAAGAATCCCACAGGCAGAAAAGGGTAATTTTTTCTATTTCTATTTTACTTTGGAATGTAACAGACAGTACTTTTTACACTGACTCCAAAACCTGGCTTGGTGTAGTTGATTTTCTAGGCAGCTAGTGAGAAGGACCTGGAGTCAACAGAGATTGAAGAGTGAGAGAGATCTCCATTCCTTTTAGCCTGTTGGTCAGCTTTACATCTCTGTGAGAAAAAAAGGATGCCTGACATAAATCAGCTTAGAAGGAGGAAAACTTTATTTCGGTTCATATTTTTATAGGTTTTAGTTTGTTGACACTTGGTCCGTTGCTTTGGGGCCTGCCGTGGGTCAACATATCACAGTAGGAAGAGCCTGGGGAAAAAGGTGCTGCTGACCTCTCAGTGCCAGGAAGCAAAGACAGAGAGGGAGACAGGGAAGGACAGATGCTACTCATCTGCCCAGTGACACGACTCCCCTGCAGTAGGCTCTACCTCTTAAAGACCCACCACCTTCCACAAGCATCAAGCTGAGGACCAAGCCTCTAAACATGGGTCTTTAAGGAATGTTCCAGATTCAAACTGTGGCACTAGCTTCCTGTTATTTCCTCTAGTGTTGCAGAAGTCCCTTGAAGACAAATTCCGTATCACTCCTTGGAGAGTCTGTTTCCAATAAACTTTCGAGGCTGTCCGTGATATCTATTGACAATGTCTCTTTTCTTCAAGAACAGCAGAGTTTCTCCAGGTGCTGGACTTTATAAGGGAGCATAGCAGCTCATCAACCCACAAGTGCTTCTACACAGCAGCTTCGGGATGTAATTCACTTCTCACATGGTTTAGCTGTCTCCAGTGCATAGTTGGTACAGTCACAGAATTGGTCATCTCTCGTGGCAATGCAATTTTAGAATGCTTTCGTCACTACCAATAGGAACTTCATACCCATCAGTGATATTCTGCGTCCCCCACCTCTTGAACATAGCCCTAGACAACTATCAATTCTTTCTTTCCTCTTCATAGATTTGCCTATCCTGGACATTTTGTATTGATAGAGTCATTAGATATGCGGACTTGCGTCACTGACTTCATTTGGCAGAATGTTCTCAAGTTCACCTGTGTTGCACTGTGCATAAGAAAATAGCTCTTTGTTTTATGCATATGCTGTGTTTTGTTTAATCCTCCCTCTGTGGATGGACACTCGGGTCACTTCTGCCTTTTCCTATGGTGAATAATGCTAGAATGAACATGGGTATGCACGTATCTGTTCCAGTTCCTGCTTTCACTCCTCATGGGTAGACACCCAAAGACGGAACTGCTAAATCACATGAGAACACTATGATTAACATGATTAACATTTTAAGGACTGCTTTTCCAGAGCAGCTGCACCATTTTTCATTCTAAGCACCAGTACATACAGATTCCAGTTCTCTACATTCTCGTCAACACTTGCTATTATGACTTCTTGATTACAGTCATCCTGGTGGTTGCAAAGTGGTCCTTATTGCGGTTTTGATTTGCATTTCCTTGGTGACTAATAAAGTTCAGGATCTTCTCATGCTCTTGTTGGACAGTTGGATAACTTCTTTGGAGGAGTGTCTATTCAAATCCGCTACTACCCTTTCTAAAGCTGGCTATCCCTTTCTTAGTGTGTTGTAAGAGTTACTTAAATATTTTTACATGTTCCTTATCAGATATAAAGTTTGTAAATACTAGTTCCCATTCTATGGGTTGCCTTATCGCTTTATTGGGGACTTCAGGCACAGCACAAAAGATGGCAATCTTCATAAAGTTCAATTTAATTTTTGCTGTTGTTTACGCCATCTGTATCACTTCTAAGAAAGTTTGTCTAATCCCATATTGTAAATATGTATTCATGTTTTCTCCTAAGATTTTTATAGTTTATCTTCCACATTTAGCTGTGTCATAAATTTTTGGTGTTTTTGTATAGCTGTGAGGAATAGCGTATGCTGTCTAATAAACATCTCCTTTCAGCAGTGAATCCACGCTGACTGCTGGGACCCACACAACAGCTAACACAGAGCAAGGAAGAGACTTTCCGTAAGGTGTGGATGCTGACAGAAAACATCTCTGGGAAGAAGATGTCCCTGCACTCCTTTTCAGGTAAGTCCGTATCTGATTTTTATTTCAGTCTGAGCACAGGCTTTTGAAAGCGCCCGAGTGTGCCAAGAAGGAATTTATCTGTTGAAAGCAGCTCCACTGGGTATGAAAGAGGTTATACAAAAGTAAGTTGCCCCATGTAGTAATCATGTTTTTAAAAGGGCAGGTCTAAGGAAGCCACCTAATTGGCAAAAGAAAGTCCAGCCCAGCAATTAAAGAACACCACCCACACGGCTTGGATCGATCTCATCTGGCTGTTTTCCTACGCATGAAAAAGAAATCAAAACAATCAGACCATTTTTAAATGGAATAAAACATTCCAGTGCAAGCAATAATTAGGAGATAACTACCCTGCTGGCTGCTTTCCACTTCAACCTCTGGCCCCTGCTTCCACACACACCTGAGACATGCAATTATCTTCGAACCTCTCTGCACCAGGAACTACACTCCTATGCACCCTGCAGCTCTCCGCCCAGAAGCCCTCCTCCCCAGCTACTCCTAGAGATGATTTGTCCCCTTGGTCCAGCAGTACCAGACAACACATGGGACCAGAGATCGTAGGCTTCTCTCTGCTTCTTGAAGAAACACAGAGCCCAGAATCTACTTTTATTAGCCCTGGCTGCTGACAGTTTTCTTCCAAACTCTAGAGCGAGGCATTCAAATACTCTGGCGCTGGGGATTTGAAGATGGTCACGTGCTTCCTTCTAACTGTATTTAGGTGGAGGACAAGCAGTCTGGTTAGGGGGGACAGAGTATCAGCGCAGAGGGGAACCCTCTCCCTCCTTTCCTTCTGAGACAAGAGATAGCTGGTAGAAAAGGCTTGTCAGGATCAAACAGCAAGTCAAGAGAAGAGTTGCAGTTTGAACGCAACATCCTTAACCACTCGAATCCAACACTCTTACCAGTATTTTATTCTGTACAATACACAAGAGACACACACAATGCAATTCTCCTTCTCCTGTGTCTGACATTCATTTGCGATTGCCCTGCGTCCCTGCAGACTCAGGCCAGTAGCCTCTTGACTTGCGCGCCTTTTGCTCCTTTTTCCTCTCCGTGGCTTTTTAGAACTGCACGCATGGGTCATATGACCTTTGGAAGGTCTTGTGAACCTGAGACAAAGAAGTTTGGATGCTCCAGCATAAATCTCCTCCGAGAACAATACTGCTCACCTTAGCTGATTGTCACAGCCTGAAAACAGGATGTTTTGTTACACTTCAAACAGGACCCTCAAGGCCAAACACTCAGGACTACTCTTATCCAGGAGAATAGCTCAGGGTCCCAGAAACCCACAACATTTTCTTTCAGTTTAATCTTTGTTACCTTCCAAAAGGTTGTGTTCGCTTGAGCCATGGCTTCTGTGGATAGATAAATAGCGATAATAATACCAGCTCACATCACTTGGCTTCACCCTACATGGCCTGCACAGTTCTCAGTGTTTTATAGAAATTAGCTCAGTTGATAAAACAACTCTAGAAGGCACATGTAAGTCATTTCATGTACAAGGCACCCACAGGCTAAGGAACCTGTCCAAGAGGACACAGATAGTAACTGATAATGATTTCACAGAATTCTCGGCTATCTGGGACTTTCAGTGCACGATATTATGCTGGTGGGAGGTGTGTGGCCCACACGGATTCCGCCAGTGGGAGAGGAATGCGGTGTCCATTTGGATCATCTCACTGTATTTTACAGCTGAAACAAGACTACATAATAATAAGAAGCTTTCAGCCTGTTGCAAAACCCTGCGGATCCTATGGGAGCTAATATCAACAGAAATGGAATAGAGGGTGCGTGTCCCATCGAATGTGCAAAATTAAATTTACCCAACCGCTATAGATTACAAATGCTGACCAGTCAAAACTAGTCAGAGATGCTATCTTGGTTTTGGCAGGTAGTCCTTGGCAGCTGTGTGAGTAAGTATGAGAAACAAGTGCTAATCTTTTTCCAGGTCCAATTAGGTTACTAGCCTTGAGACATCTTTATTGCCCAATTATCTTTTTCTTTTCCTCTCAGTACCTGAAGAGATAGCCTTGAAAGAGTTTTACCAGGAAAACAGATGGATGAAGCAATCCCAGTCTCAACAATGCCTTGCTGTTCTGGGGCAGTCAGATTTCAGATTCCCAGGGGGACCCTGTCCCTCACAGGTAGCCCCTGCCATTGTCCCTGCTTTCTACCTGAATTCTTCCCCACTTTCATTGGGCACATTTCATTTCTCTGCAAAAACTCATTTAAATAGTGCCTCCTCTGTGAGTTCTTCTCTTCTCTGTCCTGACTGCGAATCTCCTTCTCTCTTTCTCTCTCTGTGTCTCTCTCTCTCTTCTCTCTCTGTCTCTCTCCATCTCTTTCTCTGTCTTTCTGTCTCTTTCTGTGTCTCTGTCTCTGTGTCTCTGTCTCTCTCCATCTCTTTCACTTTCTCTGTCTCTCTCCATCTCTATCTCTGTCGTCTCCCTCTCCCTCTCCTTCTCTCTCTTCCCTATAAGTCCTCCCGCAGTTACCCCCTCTCTCTCTATATATATATATAGTTTAAAATGTCCTTTTTATTTTATTTTTTAACGGTCAGATTCATAGTTTGTCACTGTATCTGCACTGCCTAAAAAATGAAACTATGCATTATTACCAGCGTGAAATGAAAAGCTTGCCTCTTTGTGTTTCCTAAAGGGACCTGAATCTAGTTGGCCCAGAACATCCTCTGAGGTTAATTCTGCCAAGATACTTCCATCTTTATTTATTCGGTATCCATAACTATCAACAAGCAGCCCACAGTCTGTCAGCAGCACAGTGGCTGGTGAAAAACAAGTGACGTCAGAGGCGAAGGCGCATGCGTCTTCCTACAGGTACTGGGCGGTACAGGCAGCGAGGGCTGGCTGTCAGTGCCTTAGTCGTTTGACTCATGAGCAGATTACTGATAACCAATTTGAACAATGCCTCTGCTACTCAGGAGACACTGATTCCGATGACGATGACTGACGAAGTGGGAGCAGGTGGTGGAGCTTCTGCGGAGAGCTCTGAAGGCACTTGCTCCAAGCCAGCCAGGGACTGGCCAGCCTGGGAACGCGGCCCAGCGATTCTCATTCCTCAATCTGGTTCTTTCAGAGAACAATCCCCCAAATGGTTTTCCCCCATGCGTTTCAGGTGCATAGCCTTGTGGAGTTCTTGCAATGACCGGCTGTTTAACTGAATCTCATTCATCTTTCAGTTTCAACTTGTCTCCCAGCCTTCATCACCTCTCTTCTGCACTCATACGGGGTTAATCAGTCTCCAACCAGGACATAATACGAACGTCCTTTCCTCCGCTACAGGGGCCTTGGTTTCCTAACTAGGTCATAAATTCCATGAAGACAAGAGCTATGTTTTATTTCATTACTTCCCATAGTCCCAGGACAAGGCATGATTCACAGGAGACACAAAATGCTGTTTTTAAATTTATTTATGCCTTATGTGGTTGTTTCTCCATGGAGCTGGTGTCTCTGCCTTGCTCTGTGAGCTGCTTCATGAGCCAAGGCACCTCCATTTGAAAGCGGCCATCTCCCGTCGAGATCCCCCAAGGAGATCATGAGACTTGCTCAGGATTTTCTTTCTTACTGCTGCTTGTTATTTTTTCTAACTTTTCCCATTAATATTCACTTGCATGCCCATTAATATTTAGTTTATTCTTCCCTTTTGCTGCCATCAGGCAGTGCCAAGGATAAGCAAAGATCTCCCAAACTTGCAAATGCGCTTATTATTGAAAGATGACATTTTCCTATCTCTGGTACAAAATATGAGTGGGACCAACTATGTTAGCCAATTAAACTATCCTGAGGAAGACATGGTGTTCTGGTACACCTGATCCATGTGGGGCAGAGAGAGCCGGTAAGCCTGGGTGGGGCTGGGAGGGGCTCGTGTCAGGGAACACCTGTACTGGTGTCTACCCCCACAGGAAGTGAAGTAGTCAACTACTTTGCGAAATTTGAGTTTAAGTGCTTTCCAAAAGAAAAGAAAGATAGACAATAGTGAGATCAAGTTGTTTTCAAGATGTAGAGATGTTTTTTCTCAGTACATTTAAAAATCAAGGATGGAGCCGGGTGTGGTGGCGCATGCCTGTAATCCCAGCACTCGGGAGGCGGAGGCAGGAGGATCAGTGCGAGTTCGAGACCAGCCTGGGCTACGAAAGTGAGCTCAAGGCCAGCCTCAACTGCATAGTGAGACCCTGTCTCAAAAAGACAATAAATAAATAAATAAATAAATAAATAAATAAATAAATAAATAAATAAATAAATAAAAATCAAGGATGGGAGTAGTTATCCAAAAAGCACTACAGCCATAGTACAGGAACAGTAGGCATTAGGTCATGCACTTTGGAACAACCTGGATGTTGCTGACAAGTCTGTCCCAGCCCTGTCACAGGATCAAGTCAGAATCCTGGAAGGAGGCCTAGGCTCTGCAGACTTGCTTGCAACCCAAGTGACTCAGCTGCCCCCAAGTGTAAGGGTCTCTGCATTGCAGGGACGACAGGAGCTATCTGTCACTACAGGGTGGAGTCAAGGTACAAACTTCTGTTCTTAGCTGTTGGTGGGACAGGAAGCAAGGCTTTTGACAAGGTCAGCAGATACGGTTCAAACTAGCAGCTGTGAGGCTTACGCTCTTTCTTTGATTTCTAACTCCAAAAGAATACCCCTTGGGTAAAGAAATCTAGGTCAAGTTCGAACTGTCTCCAGTCCAGTCAGCATCTTAGAAGGTCTTCCCGTCTCACAGCTCAAACCACCAAAGGGTACTGCCTGCCTCCTCCAGCTCTGGATTGAGACTTCTTCCCATCGGGATTGACACATGCTTAGTCCGACTTTCCTTTCTTACCATTTTCTTCCATTTCATCCTGCGATTCTGGTACCAGGTCTTTACCTGCAGCTGAGTGAGTCCCAGAGACTGAGCCAAATCCAGCCTAGAAGACATGAGAGGCAAAAGTACGATGACGAATATGGGAGGGGGCCAGAGAGACGAGGGCCTGCTGGCTGAGGCCAGGCACTTCCTGCAGCCTGGACTCCCCCCTGAAGTTAATGCTTCCCCGAGGGGCTTTTCTTTCTTTGCAAAAGTCCTATGGAAGAAATCTTGGGAAGCTGAAGACCAGGCAGTCACACCCCAGAGCAGCTGGGGTGGTCCCCATTTCAAAAATATTCTGGCCTGTGATTGATTTGCAAAGGGTATCTGAGCCATCATTCCAAAACCCTGCTCTAATCATTCAGCTCCTCCAGGAATGAGCGCTTGGACCCAAAGTCCAAACTGAAACGCAGGCTAGCGTTGTGCACCTGTGGAACCTTCCTCCCATTCCAGAGCCAGCTCAAAGCCATCTCCAGCCGATAAGCATCCTGGCTCCTGTGTGTGACCCCTCTCCTCTGCCGCCTCCCATGGACCAGCAACCAACTAGATAGTCCCATGACCTCAACTGTCTTCCGCCTCTTCACACGTGCTATCCCCAGCTCCTGACCACTTGAGCGTCACAGGTGCCACACGATGCCCCTGCCGCGCGCTATCTTATGTTTTCCTCATAGCGAGGCTAATTACAATCTCTCAGCTGACCCTGGAAGCTGATTCTGGTGGAGAAAGAGGCGGAGGTAGGGTTCGGACCAACTTGTATATGATTTGTACACCACCTGCAGTAGCAGGGCCCATCCCCACCCACAACAGCTTTGCACAAGTCAGCTGTATCAGAATGAGATGCAGGGATGCTGCATCCCAGGGAGCAGCAAACAACCGAAGTACAGAGCAGGAAAGTAGCAAGGAAAGGCAGTTTGTAGCCAGGACCCCCAGCCCAGTCCTCGAGGCCGTGCTTTCTGGCCTATGTGGGTCGGACCCCAGGTCCATCGGAGCGCCACCTAGAAGGCCAGCTCCTGGAGGCAACATATGTCAACTTCCTGCTGCACGAACATGCCCAGTGACGTACTGTGGACGTGTGAAGTTTGCTCAGTGCTCCCATGCTGAAGTGCCCCAAGTCTCTTGCCCTTAGACTCACACAAACCCATGCAGACACAGCCTGAGCCTTGGGGAGCAGCTAGTGTGAGTTCTCAGCGGTAGCTTTCCCTTCCTGAGGACATCTACTGACCGGCAAGACCCATGGGTACTGGTCCCGGAGGTACTAGGTGTTGATGGGTGGTACCCTCAACAGCTCCTCTGTTCTGACTACAGTGGGTACATCAAATCTCTACAGTAGAGTATGCCTTTGCCCAATTTCAGAACCTGTCTTAATTCTACATTAACACACAGCCATCATCTCTATAGAAGGGATACTGGAGCTGAAAGTTTAATTGAAACTTAAACTTTTAATTGAATAGAAAAAAGCCAATAAATTCCCAGGGCCAAAAGTGATTAGCTTTTCCCATTAATGTGGCTCTGCATCCCAATATTCATTCACTGAGCACCAAGCACCCAGGGTGGCAGCCCACAGGCTTCTGGTGTGCTGGGTCCTGCTTGGACTCCAGCAGTCCAACAGGTCCTGCCTGGACTCCGGCAGTGCCTTCCCAAGCCCAGTTCACCTGAGGCCATCAGGTGCATGAGTCAATGGAAGGTTCACAGCTCTGCCACTGTGTTAGCAAATGGTATGAGCTCACTTGGGAAAAATGCATCCTTGACTCACTCTACAGAAACACAGTTCACTGCCGTCAGCTTTCTCTCATTACCTGCCACCATTACAAATTCTCACTTCCCTGCGTATTCGCTTAAATGGAATCGCCTAGGAAACCAGAGAAATAAACACAGCGGAAGAGGGCAGGAGCTGCGTGGGAGGAGGGAGCGCTCATGGCCCTGGTCACGTAGGGAGCCAAGGCATATCAGCGAGGGCGCGTTCAGGCAGCAGCCTTGCGCCAGCCAGGTACGTCCTCCCCGCCTCAGGCAAGTGAATCAGTTCTGTGTAGGTCACCTGAGAGATGCCCAGACAGGCATGGGGAAGCCCCCAGAGGTTTATTGACAGCTAACATTTCTGCAAAAGGTTCTCTGGCTTCTGAAAAGTAAGTTTAAAATTTTACTCCTGCAGGTCGAAGCTTTCAGACACAGCACCACCAGGCAACTCACCAGAAGCCCAGGGCTGCCGGGGGCCCCCAAGGCCCTCAGCTGCCTGCTGGCGCCTGGAAGAAGCACCTCATATCTGGAGCTCCCAGCTGAATGCCCAACTCACAAACCTATGTGCAGAATCTGCCTGAAGGCACCCCAGTGTGCAAACCCAAAGCAGAACTTATTGTTTCACGCCAAGCCCACCCCACCCCTGGCTTCTTCCTGAATCGCTGAATGGCATCTTCTGGACTGGTGGCCCAGCCCCAGGATCAGAGTTCTCCTCTTTCCGTTAGCCTTTCCTCCTCCACCCTCCGTTCTACCCATTCCGTCATCAGTTTTTTTCTCACATTTGTTTGCTCCTCTCTATTCTACTGTCCGCACCTCAGACTCTTCCCCAACCAGTTTCCCTCCTCTATCTTTTGCTTCTCTTAAGGCACCAGCTCTGGTGCCACCAGCGCCCTGGTTCTCAGATGTGAGCCCCATCGCATCACTTCTGGCTCTTAGTGGCTGTTGGCTACCGAGAAGACCAGGCCCACATTGCTCAGCCAGGAACGTGACGTCTTCCTTTCATTCTTCAGCCTCAGCTCTGACAATGTCTCCATTCCCATCATGCACCTGCTGGGTCTCTACCGCTGAGCTTCCCTCACTGTCCAATAAAACTTGCCTCTGTGTCTTTTATATGCTACTCGCTCGGCGAATCAAAACTCTTCTTAAGCATCGCCTCTTCAAAAGAGTTGTCCTTGACCCCCTGGTACCTTCATCAATGTCCTTTGGTTCCCACAGCCTTTAGCACCATAGTGGCACTAATACCTGGGTCACCCTGTTGTGTGCTATTGTGTCATGCTTCACGCACGATCTCTTTCACAGCACAGCTCTTGTCTACTACTTTTTGGACCCATGACACCTTCCACAGAGGCCAGCACCCAGGAAACTAAGCAAATAGTGGTGGTACCTGGCCATTGAATTCAGTAAACAAATTCCCCTTTTGTCTGCAGTTGATGGGTCTGTGGACTCCTTCAACTTTATGTTTTTCTCATACTACTAAATAAAATATCTTTAGAAACTCCTTTGAGTCTTCTTCCCATTGCTTTGGTAGGACTTGTTGAAGCTGATAAGGACAAAGCATTGAGCAAAAGAAGAGAAAAATGACCTGGGAAGCTCTCCTAATAAAAAGGATCACACATCAGCACAGCTGACCCCGTGTGAGTTCAAGGAACAGAGAAGACCCACGTCTCTGCCAGTGTTGCAGTGAAGAGTTGGAGGCTTTCAAGGAAAATAAAGATCACAGTCTCCCCAGCTAGACCTTAAAATGCTTCGAAGAGACCCTGTTCCAGCTCCTCCTGGGCCCTGCCAAGTGGTTCTGACTGGACAGCCACCAGATTCACTATGACAGGGTCAGTCTAGTCCTCCAACAAGGGCCAGGCCAGGAACTGACTCAGCTCAGAGGTAACAGGGTGGGACAGGACTGAGATCACGGGTCCCCGTTCCAGAGCTAGTTCCATTGTACCTGATTCTAAGTGTGAGCGGCTTTAAAAACCAAGCCCAGTTCCCAGCTGAGAGCCTGGGCAACCATTTTTACCATTTACCTTCGTTATAGTGGAGTGGTCCAGTTAAAATGTGGACTAGAAGGATGGGTACACATTCGGCCATGGGCAGACACTGCATCCTGTTGCCCCAAAGCTGAGGCTACTTGAGACAAAAACTATGACTGCTCTCATGGTGTCCTGTATTACAGAAACAGTCACTGTCATGCCATGTCCCACACTGGAACGAACGAGTCTTGTAAAGAGCGTGCCCTGCAGAGTCCCCTCCCCAGATGCTCACCTGTCTGGGGTGGACAAATACTTCTGCTTCTGGAATTTCTTCTCCAGGCCCATGAGCTGCAGCTCGGTGAAGATGGTGCGACTCCGGCGGGGCTTCTTCTGCCGGGGCGTGGGCTGCTCTGTCTCTGACTCGCTGCTGGCCAGAGCCTCGCCACCTTGGGCCTCAGCAGATGTGGCCTCAGAGGCTACGTGGCGGGACAACGCGGGGGCAATGCCGGAAGTAGTGGGGACCAGGTGGGAGATGACCGTGGGCTGCCGGGTGATCACCGAGAGGAGAGGGTATGCCCGAAGGGAAGCAGAGCCTGGAAGACAGACAGAGAAGCAAGTCAGCACAAGGCTGAGGGGTGGACAAGGCTAGGAGCACAGAGGAGCCCACGTGCTGAGACTTGCCTGAAGGCAGAGGCTTCAGCAGAGGAGAGGCAGGGAGACAGAAAGCTATTCAAGACTTACAAACTCGGGATGGGTAAGCAAGGGAGAGATCTGGTGAGCTGGGTGTGTGAAAACATTCACATCCTCCCACCAAGAGCAGGTTCCCGTGACTCCTGTGGGTGTGCGTCAACTGTCCCCTCTCTCTCTCCTTGGCGAGTCCCTAAATTCTGGTTTCAGGCATATATGTCATTGGGGCCGGGCAGATGAAAAGAAAAAATCAGAAGAGACTAGAAATGCGTACTAAGGAATTTTGAAATTTACCAACTTCCCAAGAACCACCGGTAGCCTCTACTCAGTTGTCGTTTGTAATGGAATTGCTAGGCGGAGCGGTCCGTGAGGCTTGCGTCATAGCATTTTTCTAAGCTGGAAGGATGTCTAAAGATTATTTAGGTCAACTCCCCTCTTTTGGAGACAAATAGTCTCAGAAAAGTTAAGTGACTTGTCTGAGATAGTATAGCTAAGATCGAGGGGCCAGCCAAGCTCTTCTGGCTTGAAGTCCAGTGCTGCTAACACTACCCAGGAATCACATGGAGAGGTCACTTAGCAGAGGGGGACAGCAGATTGTAATTCTCACAAGAACTCAGAGTGGTGATAGCCGCTCTCTACAGTGCTGTGCTGCAGGTGGGCTCTCGGGCCGAGGCCAGGATAGGAGGCTGACTCGCAGTTTGCCGTGGAGGATGGGAAACGGAGCGCAGTGACACAGGGGACACTGTGACATGCCACACCCACTTGACCAATTTCAAAGCAAATGTTTTTCTGTCTGATAATCTAAAGCTAACTGAAGTTCAAATGGAAGACCTCTTTCACTTACTTGCTTAATAGCACCAGGTTTGGAATGTCTTGATCCCAATGTGTCATATTGGTTCTCGGGCCTCAGTGCTGTCACCTAGGTGGTAAGAGGAGCTACCTGCAGTGAGCTCTTCAAACTCTAATTGCTGATGCCATAAAACTATCCCTCTCTCATTAGGAGCTGGTGAGCAGAGAAGATGCAGGTGACCCCAGCCTCTGTGCAGCCCTGAGGACGGACTACAAGCGAGCAAAAGTAGGTCTGGCCTAAAGTTGCCAGCCGTCTTGGAAGCCCTGGGTGGAGCTGGGGAGCCAGCTCTTTGCTCTGATGGGGCCTTGCTGCTCATGCCCATGAGCCTGTTCTGAGCACCAGTCCTAGCCACTAAAACAGGCAAGTTCTCTTGTTCTTTGAGCACACACCTAGCGAGGCCAGAGAAACCACCAAGTTGTTAATCAACTATAACGCACCAAGTGCTGCAACCTCCATTTACTCTCCAGCCAACTCTAATACTTGAGCTTTGCATTGTTTTGAAGGAAAAAAATAATAATCTGGGAATACTTTATAGGATGAAAATTAGGAGCCAGGGCTTGTGGTTTCAGAACTCTAGGCAGATGTTTCTCATCTCAAGTCACTTTTCTCCATTAATTTGCTCCATTTCCTTCAGAAGGAATGAGCTTTCTTTTGTTTGATCACACTAATTTATAATCTAGGCACAGAAGCCAATTGGCCTAGAAAATGGGCATTGCCTACCTATAATGCAAGCTTTTTACCATCTTTCTCTTTTGCAGTGCTAGGGGTTGAACCCAGGGCCTTGCATATCCAGAGAAATTGCTTTACCACTAATCCTTTATTATTATTTCTTGTTTTTTTATTTGCTACTGATCTTAACACTCAGTTTAAACCATTTTTGCTAACATGGAATAACATTATGAAAGTGTGATGATAACCTAGTGTTTGTGAAGATATGGAGAAACAGTCACATATTGGGGCTGGCACTATAAAATAATACTATACAATTATATATTATTATGTAATATAATAATATTATATAATCTATTAGGAGGGAAAACTAGTATATAGTCTGTTCTTAACAAACAATGCTAGATTCTGATTATTGTATTTGCCATAAGTACAAAGATTTATGTAAAGTATATTCACTGTAGCCTTGTTTATAATTATGAAAAGGTAAACATGATGCACCTATTTATTAATAAAGAAATGACTAAATAAATTGTGGTAGTCCGTACTATGGCTTGTAATATAGCCTTTCAAAAAGAATTATCTTGCCAGGTGTGATAGTGCACACCTGTAAGCTCAGCACTTAACAGGTTGAGGCGGGAGGAGGATGAGGAGGAAGAGGAGGAGGAGGAGGAGAAGAAGAAGAAGAGGAATTATCTGTATAAACAGATGAGCTACTAGAAAATAATCTAAAATATATTATTAAGAGGGAAAAGGTATGGTATAAAACAACTTTCATTAGCATAAGAAGCTGCCCTGCTGCATTCACGAATGCATTTTTGGAAGTCCAGAGAGCTGGTTCCCATGCTCTTCACAGTGATAACTTCTGCAAGGAATGGGAGGGAAATAGGTGCAAGGAGTCTGCAAACACTAATCTGTATTCAACCCTGCTAGCAACGCGGGTTGAGCATGCACTATGGCCTTGTCTCTGCCCCTGAAGGTGAGGATACACCTATGAACAGGGTGAAGTTCAACCTTCATGGAACTTAAATTTCAGCAGAGGAGGCAGATAGCAAATAAATAAATAAGATCGGTTAGTAGCAAATTCCGTTTTAAAAAAGATAAAGCAGGACGTAAAGCTAAAACAGGTGGGGAGGAGGGCAGATGCATGAAGAGTCCTCCATGGCAGGGGAGCTTCCAGCCAGTGAGCATCTCCCTGTGCTCAAGACCCCCGGTAAAACCCAATACATGCAAAGCTTATGGGGTGAAAGAACATGCATTCAAACAACAGCTAACAGCACAAGTGAGCAAGGGTAGATGTCACAGGATAGAGAACTTTGAATAGATGTGCTGAAGGCAGGTCAGGCAAGGTCTTATAGCTCAGGACAAATAAATAATATGGATCTGGCTAAGATTGTGATTTTTTTTTTTTTTTTTTTTTAGGACACTGTGTGGTCTGAGAGCTGGGGAAGGACGAGATGCAGTTTGTGCCTTTAGATGATCCTATGGCTACTGTATGCAGATCCGGGCACCACCTGGGTGTGGGGCAGAGTCAAGAGACGAGGCCTGTGCAGACCAGATATGGCGGAAGCATCAGACAAAGCATTTGAACAGTCCAGGTGGAAGGACCTTACTACAGGACCGAATATCAGGTCTGAAGGAGAGGGAGACTTGTGGAGCTAGCAAGTGAAGGACTGGCATCCACTTTCTAACGATGGGAAAGACAGGACAAAAAGCAAGACCGAGCGCCAAAATCGAGATCGTTGCATTAGACAAGATTCTATTTACAACTTGGAAGAGCTGAAGAGGCAGCTGGGCAAGACGGCCCGGGAGCTCAGAGAGAGAAGGATTGTGTGCGAAGTGCTGACTCAGGGAGCAGCCTTGGGAGGGTGTGAGGTCATCCAGGGAGGGAGTGGAAGAAAGCGCTCAGGGAGCTGAGGACTGAGCCCTGGCATAGCAGCGCAGGAGTCCTGAGGAGCAAGGGACGCCAGCCATGGAGACTGAGCAGCAGAAGACGGGGCGACATCCTTACTGTCTGTGCCCAGATGCCTCCTCTTTATTATTTTTTTTCTTGTTTCAGAACCTTTGCTTGTTTGTTTATTTATTTATCTTTATGGCCGGCTCAGCCTGCCCTGAGGGCAGGGCTGGCGCACCATGTGGTGCTGGGGATCGAACCGCGGTCCCTGCAGCCGCCTAAGCTTTCCTAAGCAGTTGCTTTAGACCACTGAGCCATCCTGCCGGGCCCCCTCTTTATTATTTATATTTTCTTACTCATAGGTGATACTTTTATAATTTTTAAAAAATAATTATTTTAAAGGAACTTTAAATTTCATTCTCATTCTGAAGCCTTAACAAGATTTATCAAAAAAAGAATAGTCATTTATTAATTATTGGACCTCCCAATGGTTAAAACTTCTAAAAAGCCAAGCAAAGAGCCAGGTGAACTGGAGCATGCCTGTAAGCCTAGCAGTCTGGGAGGCTGAGGAAGGAGGATCACAAAATCACGCTGAGATACCAAGATCTACCTCAAAAACATTAAATGGGCCTGGGGATGCAACTCAGGGCAGAGCAAGCCTGGGTGTGACACCCAGTCTCACACACACACACACACACACACACACACACACACACATCACAAGCTGAATAAAGATATCTCACCAAAGAAGATCAATAAATGGCAGATAAGCACATGAAGAGGTGTTTAAGATGATTAGTCATTAGAGAAATGTGAAATAAAATCAAAATCAAAATCAAATGCCACTACACAGTTGCTAGAATGGTCTAATTTTTTTTTTTAATAAACTGACAGTATCAAGTGTCAATGAGGACAGAGTAACTGAAACTCTCATGAACTGCTGGAGGGCGTATGAAATGATATGGTCTTCCTGGAAAGAAGTGAGTGACAGTTTCTTACAAAGGTACACAAGCTGATGTCACATAGTTCAGCAAAAGCAACTCCTGGATATAGACCCATATGAAACTTGTGTGCAAACACTTATAGCAGCATTATTAGTCATTACAAAAACTGGAAATAATCCAGTTATTCTTCTACTGGAGATTGATAAACAAACTATAGTACACACATGCAATAAAATACTACTCAGAAACAAAAGGAATAGAACCACTAATAACACAGCATCACGGATAAATCTCGAACACATTATGCTAAATGAAAGAAGCTAGAATCCATGGCTCTGTTTCTATGGCATTCTGGAATAGGCATAAACAGGGACAGAGAACACAGATCCCGAGATGGACAAAAGGGTAGAATAAAGGAATGAGAAGACTGCTGAGATTGTATTTGTCTTAATTATGTTAGTGCTTATACAACTTTTCACATTCATCAAGACTCTTATCTGTACATTAACATAGTTAAAGTTTACAAAAACAGTAACTCGTAGAAATTTTAAAATAGATAGGAAAAAATATGGATTTTTTAAATGAGACTTCTATTTCTGTCTCTATTCTCAGATGCATGGTCTGGGAGAAAAGTTTGCTATTCGTTTGTTTGTTTTCAAAACTGTTAGTGCTGGAGCCCAAAGTCTTGCTCATGTTATAGGCAAGTACTGTACCACTGAGCTATGGCCTCAGCCCTTAATAAGTACTTTAACTATTTTCTTATTACCACAGTAGCACACAAAATTTTATAAATGAAATTCAAAACACTTCAGAAACATAGAAAATAGAAGACTCTCTTTATCAATTTTACCCAAATCTTAACAGATAAATTTTATGTTCCAAATCTAGTAATTATGTATGCTAATCTACTGAGATCTATAATTACAAAAAAATGTTTCTTTTGGAAAATACAAGTATCACTTTACTTGTCTACTTTCCAAGTAGATAGAGTATAACAAAACACCATCAATGGACTAGTCCAGTGATTCAGAGAACGAGGTTTAAGTTATAGGAAATTCTCAAAGAACAGACGTTGAAAACTTGCTCCTCAGACTTCTGGGATTTTCATCAGCAGAATCCTGTGACTCTCTTGGTCTCTAGAAGAGGAGCCACCGTAAGAGCAGAGCTGTCTTCGCCCAGGGCAGCCCTCTATGACAGACAGCACAATGGGGGTAGCTGGGGAGCGGAATGAGAGCCAGGAAGCCAGGCAGAGGGAGCTGGAGGTGTACAGGATGCGGCTCTCAGTCTTCAACCTTGGGGAAAGAGAAAGGTGATCCAAGAGGAACTCAGGAAAACATTTTGGAAGCGATTCTTATGAAAATCTAAAGATCTTGAATATGGCTTCTACTCACAGATGCCTATTGCTTTTTTTCATAATTTTAAGATTTTATTTACAAAGCTTTTTGTTGTACAGAAAGTAAAAATACTGTTACAATGGTTGGCTCACCAATCATGCTATCCGTGCAACAGCAAGTCAGCCACAAAAACGTAACCATACTTCCAATTTTGCTGGGACAAAGTACTCAGGCTTGGTAGCTGATTACCAAGACAGACTAAATGGAGGAAGGCAGAATGTTGCAGGACTATTCTTTGGCTCCTTGGGTGGGTGGGCGTCCTGGGCTTTGTATCACAGCTAACCTTTCTTTCTTTTTTTAAACAGCTACCAAATCCATGAGCAGTCCAACCAATACTGAACAGTTCTGTTTTTGCAGGTTATCTGGGGTCTTAATCATTTTCTCCTTCATCATCTGTTTCTCTCTTCCTCTTTTCTTCTTTTCCACTTTCTTCCTCCTCTTCCTCCTCATCTTCATTCTCCTCCTCCTCCTCTTTATCAATTTCTCATCATGTCCAAATTCTTCTTCGAGTGCATCTTCATCCCTGTCAACATCTTCATCCTCATCCTCATCCTCTTCTGCATCCAAGTCCTCCTCTTCACCATCCTCATCTTCTCCTTTGTCATTCCCCTCCTCTATCCACATCTACATCTGAATCTGGGGCTTCCTGGTCCTCCCTATCATAGCCACCCAGGCAGCCTAGTCGGGGCAAGAGCTGGAAGACACACTCTTGGTACTCACTCAGGTTGGTGACCTCCCTATTAAACAGATCCAGGCTTTTCAGACAATCCAGGTTTTTCAAAGATTCCAAGGTGCTGGTATTTTTTAGTTATTTCCGCTTCAGTTTAGATGTGTGAGATTTGGAAGTTTTTCTGCTAACAGGTCCAGACCTCCAAAGATTTTATTGTCACTGAGCTCACGTTTTTTCAATTTAGGTAATGAGGGGAAATTTAAAACAGAAAGCAAACATGCATTTATTAAACTGAGGAACTCTAAATTTGCAAATTCAGCTGTGAAGTCCTCAATTTTTCCATCATTTGATTTGCAATTGTCCAAGACAAGTTCCAGAACTGCTCTGGGGTCTGGATCCTAAGCTCCAGGTGGGTCCTCTTCTTCCTGTCCATGTTCCCCTTGTACTCCCTCTTCAAACTTAATTTTCCATCATGGGGGCAGAGTGGGGAGAGGCTTCCCAGGCTGTGCAGCGAGGGCCATCAGAAGGGGTCTGCTGGACCGGCAGGATGGCTCAGTGGTCTAAAGCACCTGCAGGCGGCTGCAGGGACCACGGATTGATCCCCGGCACCACATGCTGCGCCAGCCCTGCCCTCATGGCAGGCTGAGCTGGCCATAAAAATAAATAAACAAGCAAACCAAAGTTCTGAAACAAGAAAAATAAATAAATAAATAAAATTTAAAATAAAAAAAAAAAAGAAAGGGTCTTCTTGCGGCAGTGGCAGAGGCCAGCATGTGCACTGTGAGAGGATGAGCGAGGAGAGCCCATGGAGCCAAGTTACTCACAGGAGCAGGGAGAAACCATCGCCTATTGCTTTTTATTATAATTTTGTACATACATGGGGCTAGGTGAAATTTTTTTTCCAAAATATATCAGTTATTTAATTAGGTGCTAAGCTGGGTGTGGGGGTGCACGCCTGTAATTCCAGCACTTGGGAGGCTGAGGCAGGAGGATTAGTGTGAGTTCGAGACCAGCCTGGGCTACAAAAATGAGCTCAAGGCCAGCCTGAGCTGCATAGTGAGACCCTGTCTCAAAAAGACAATAATAATAATAATAATAATAATAATAATAATAACAACAATAATAATAATAATTAGGTTCTAGTAAGAAACTTAGAACACTAATTTATGTGGACAAATTTCATTTGTCAAAGCAAGAACAAATTGGGGGTAGCCCCAGAAATGAGGAACAACTTTGAAAACAGCTGTGGGTCCACTGCTGTTTTCTGATCCACCTTGAACTGCTCTGAAATCTGGTGTCTCGGGGCCCAGCGGGATGGCTCAGTGGTCTAAAGCACCTGCTCAGGAAAGCTTGGGCGGCTTCAGGGACCAAGGTTCAATCCCCAGCACCACATGCTGCACCAGCCCTGCCCTCAGGGCAGGCTGAGCTGGCCATAAAAATAAACAAACAAACAAACAAAAGTTCTGAAACAAGAAAATAAAATAAAATTCTTTAAAAAAAAATAAGAAAGAAATGTGGTGCCTCTCTTTCTTGATGTCAAAGATCTCATCCTCCTGGTGTCTGCGTTTCCACAGCTTCTTTTTCTTGAGGTAAGCATCGCTGAGGTATTTGGGGATTTTCACTTTGCTGATATCATTTTTTGTAGAGGTGACAATGACAAATTTCTGATGTGTTCTTCATAGAGGAACATGATTAGGGCTAAGAGGCCCAGTCACAAGTATCAAACCACTGGCCAACTGCCTCAGGAAGACCACTCTCTTTCCTCTATGACACCCGGTGAGGATGATCAAGAGGGTGCCAAGGGTGATGCTAGTTTCCTCACAGGCTGACTGAAGGGTTTCTTGCCATGGCTCAAGAACTTCTGGGGCACATCTTCAGTAGGGTAGCATCTAGGCACTTTTCAAAGCTTAAACACCCGGGTACCTCCATTCTTGTCCGCACTGGCTGGTTTTGTGATCCCAGCAAGAACTTTCTCCTTCTTTTTCTTCTCAGCCTTTGGTTTAGCAGCTGTGTACTTTCTCTTATACAAAGCCTTTCTGGAATTCATAGCAGATCGGGAGTATCTACCAATTCCTCTGACCAAGAAAGGATTTCGGCTGCAGTGGGGCTGCCCCTTTTTGGAGATTTTACCTTCACCTTACCATTTTTACCAGTACCACTGGCAGAAGCCTTCTTGGCTTTGAGTTTCTTCTCTTTAGTGTCTGGCTTCTCAGTTTTTTCACCTACCATCCTGTAAGATGGGAAAGAGAACTAAGTTTCTTAGGTGGAATCTTAAAGATACCTGGTAGATAGATCGATAGATAGATAGATAGATAGATAGATAGATAGATAGATAGATAGAAAACGATCCCTACTACTGAACTCATAAGTGGTCCTATTATGAGATTGTTCCACTTTAATTATTAAGTTTTTTGGGGGGAAATTTGTTATATGGTAGAATCAGTTTACCTTCTTTACTATTTTTGTAAAAAAAAAAATTCCTGGCCACTGTCATTCAGTAACTTTCCCAGTTGAACTCTGGAATCAAATTGTTAGGCTCTTTTAAAAAGTAGATTCCATCAAATTTTGGAATGTTACAGCAACCTTATAGATTCATTTAAGGCAAGGTATTTCTTTTGATGACCTTGTTCTCTGGGAGGTAGAAAAGCAACTGCTTATTTAGAAATGGCTTTTGAAGATTCATACATTTGATTCCCTGAAGATTAAACCTAATGGAAATTTTCTTCGTAAAAAAAAAGTCATGAAACTTCTGATGAATTATGATGTTTTAAGGCAATATCCAAGTCACCCAAGTCTACAGTTTAAGAGCCTTAGCCCAAGGTTTTAGCGCAAATTTATTGACAAATTCTTACTTTGCCCTAGTGAGAGCATCTTCTTTCTGGGTTCAGGGGCACAAAAAGCCACTATGATGATGAAAAAGAGCCAGCATCTAATGGTTTTCTGATGGCCGCCACAGTAGACAGACCCAAGTGCAGGAGGAATGGCTGTGGGCGTTCGGGATCTGACCTGTGTCTCCAGGGTTCAGAGGGAACGTGCATGGCTGGAAACAAGACTGGATGTGTTTTGAATGAGCCACAAAGCAATCCCCAGAAAGGCAGGCTCACTGGGTGCCGGAAAGTGAGACAAAATAGACTCTAGACAGCTGTTTGCTGTCTTTTCTTGTTTTAATATATGACCTGGTTTTTAACAAAGTAGCTTCGGCCAGGAGCTTTAATGTCATAAAGCACTTTACACAGCCACTTCACATCCCCACCAGGGCGCTGAGATAGTTTGGCCACATATGTATATTTTCCCTAGGACAACAAATTCAGCTTCAGGAATAGGCAAAAATGACAAATTAATGCATAATTCCTAGGAATTATCGCTATGTGACAATGTTGACTGAAGACAGCTGCCCTGCTACCCTGGATCATTTACATACACTTGTGAAATTCGGCCACATGATCTGCTATTGAGAGGGAGTGATGACTATAATAAGCCAGAGACACTGTTTAAACAAACACATGTTTAGTTGACAAAAGGACTGCAAACATGACCACACTGAAGGCATTTAATGGGTTTTTTTCCAGCCAGTTCCCTTAACCAATGTTTTCCCATAAGATGAATATCATATAACTGTGCATACTATGAACCTAGAGATACTTGCCTCCCAAGTGTTTGGTCTTTTTGAGAATCTTATTTTGGATTGAAAACCTAACTACAGAGCCAGTGAGATAGCTCAGTGGACTAAGCACCTGTTTCAGCAAGCTCAGGGACCAGGGTTCAATCCTCAGTCCCACATGTCACACGGGCCCTGCCCCTGGGGCACGGGTGAGCTGGTGATCAAGTCTAGGCATGATGCCTGTAATTGCAGTGCTGGGGAGGCTGAAAACAGGAGGATCACTACGAGTCCAAGATGTGTAGTGAGGCCCTGTAGACCCTATACTAAATACATTAAAAAGTAATGATAAAAATAAAATAAAAAATAAAACCTGAGTACATTAAAAGCCGAGCGTGGTGGCACACACCTGTAATCCCAGCACTCAGGAGGCTGAGCCAGGAGGATCAGTGCAAGTTCGAGACCAGCCTGGGCTACAAAAGTGAGCTCAAGGCCAGCCTGAACTATATAGCAAGACCCTGTCTCAAAAAGAAAAAAAAAAAAAAAAAAAAAAACCCTGAGTACATTAAGGGATATGTCCATGGAGTTTGGAGAGACATGGGACATTAGGTGGGCTAAAGAGAGTACAACCATAACTTTGTACCTTTAATTAACATCCAATTGGATTTTTTTTTTCAAAATTTGCATCTGTAAAGACTTTCCCACCTCGAGGTCCCCCTCACACACAGATTTTCCTTGCATTACGTATAAGTAATCTAAGGCGTTATGCGCCCACACATTTTGCTATCCACCGAGGAGAATCTCTGAGATCAAATCCTCTGTAGATACCAAGGAATGACCGCATTTTCAGATTCTATAAACTGGACGCAAGCTCAAGCATGTGAGTGTGCGTGGGGACACACGTCACTCCAGCTCATCTCCTCAGTACCAGCCCCCTCCGCACAAGGCCCCGCCCCAGAGATGGCTGTGCTTGAATCTCAGCACAGAATCCCCAGCTGCCCCCCTGCACCTCCCGTAGGCTTCTCAGCTCCTGCTCTCCGTGCCAATTCCCAAGTCGACACTCCACACTTGCTTTTCCAGTTAACACAAGCAAGAGTCAAAGGTCTAAGTAGATAAGAATCTCTCAACTGCTTCCTTCATTTACATTTTGGGAACTTGTGACCTACATCTGTGTAGAAAGCTTCAGAGGAACACACGTAGACAAGCATAGGAGGGATTCAGAGAGCCTGAAAAGACTCGTGCTCATCAGGACAACTAGGTGGTGACAGCTCTCTGCTAGGGTAAACAAATCATATAGCCACCAACACCAGATCAGTTCCCTAGGCTCCAGTGGACCTCTGCCACGGACTCTGAAAGTGACCGTGAGCAGGTCATCAAAACTGGCTTACTTTCAAGCCCTCATCTGTAAAGTCAAACCATTAACATTTCTCTCTCTTAGATTATTGTAAGGATGAAAGACATTAAAATATATGAAGCGTCCAGTGAACATTTTTTAGCTTTCATTGCCTTTTCTTTTCCTCCCTTCACTTACTTTATGCTCTGTGAAGAGGGCTAGTTAAAAAGGGTTAGTTTTCTTACCACCAAAATCATCAAGACCTGCTCTGAAGCTCCTCTCTTGCCTCTGCTCACGCACACGCACAGCAAGCGTTGGCAGATCGGACACCACTTCTCTTTGCCCGTCAGAAGTTCCTGCTCTTGCAGTAATGAGAGCTTCAGGAGAAACTAGGGCAAAGGCTGGCGTGGCCAGACACTCTGCCAAACTTCAGAAAAAGTTCCTTTGGTTTCGTAGATAATATTACCAACAGAACTAGAGATGCCACTCAGTGGTAGCGCGCCAGCTTAGCACGCATGCACGGCCCCCTGGGTTCAGTCCCTAGCAACACACACACATCACATCACATGACATCACATCACAGAGAAGCTTCAGAGTCCTCAAGGCATAGCCTTTGTCAAAGTTAATAACAGGTAGAAAAGCTGGGAGTTGGAAGATCTCAGACATAACCAAAATCAGTCAGAGGTGGTTAACTTTACTTTGGCCTGTCTTATGTGGAGAGTAGACTGAGAAAATGCTGACCAGAAGTAAGCAGGCACTGGACAGGCAAGGTCAGTGAGCATGGGCGAGGGGGAAGCACAAAGCGGCTCTGAGTGTCCTACGAACTTTTGATAGTAACAGTTTACAGGGTCTGCTGGCCCACGATGGTGCTCCCAGCACTCTGGAGGCTGAGGCAGGAAGGTTGCTATGAGCCTGAGACCAGCCTGAGCAACAAAGTGAACTCAAAGCAGACTGAACCACAGAGCGAGACTCTGTCTCAAGAAGACCAAAACGAATAAATAAATAAATAATTTCTGATAGTATTAAATTCCTACTCCCACAAGACCGGATGGAATACATACACTCTTCAAGTCATGGTTCTGTGCAACTGAACAGAGAAAATATTTTAAGGAGATGACTGAACGCCTAATAAAGTGTCTCATTAACCATTAACCATTAAGCACTTCATTTAGGGAGAGTACATTTCTGTGGCTTACAAGTAAATGAATTAGACATATGAAACGAATTTGAGCCAAAATCCATGAGATTACTAGGGTACAGACTCCGGAATAACCATCTACTTAGGAAGAAAACAAACAAATGAACAAACTTAGAAGTTTCAGTGGGTTTCACCATACAGACAGACTGGTAGACTAGGGAGGAAATACTGGGGAAAATGGTAGAAATGAAGACAGTCTAGAAAACGAGCAAAGGACATCAGAGCGGGGTTATAGGCCAATCACATCAGCTTTGCAGACTCTTTCTGTGGCAAAGAACACCTGAGGCTTACTGCATTCAACCTGAAGTGTTATCAGAACTGCAGATGCCCACAAACTACTGGCTCTGCTGGGAGATGAGCTCAGCGCAGCCAACCAGGAAGACAGAGCTCTGCATGTTGCTTATCCCATTGTGCTACCTCACACCGTCATCTTCCCTGAGCCCCCAGCCCCACCCCTGCTCCCTCAGCCAAGGAACACGATCAAGATGCTGCGCTCTTTCCCCTCCTAGCCATTGTGTTGGCTGTACACAGACACACCTGTTTGCATCTACACCTCAAAAGCTTTCACTGTGAAAAGCTTCCCTGAGCAGCTGCTGTTTATCACAAAGACAGAATTACCCTCTCCCTCAGTCTGTGCACCCACACTTTGTGTCTTACTGAATTCAAAACTGGAGTTCCAGGTAACTGTGTTTACTGTCTGTTTCTCACCAAGTTGAAATGTCTTCAGGACGAGTCAAAATCAGAAGTGTATCTGCCTAGTCCTCCCTCCCATGCCTCAGATGAACTCATTTTACCTGTGATGAGGAGATTAAGGCAGAAGGCGTGGCTCTGACACTGTTGGGCCCTGAGGTCTTGGTCAAATCAGACTTCAAAGCCTGTGTTTTCCTTCTGCAAAGAGCAATAGTAATGCTTCTCTACAAACTCATTGGAGGATAACATTGGAGAGTAAATATTAAAATCAATAAAGAGTTCCTTCAAAAGAGACACTAATGTTTTCCAACATCGAATTTAACAGACCCAAAAATCTTTTGCAGATCTCTCTAAGATCCACTAAGAGGTCTTAACTCTGCTCTGTAAGTGCGTGCGTGTGTGCACGTGTGTGTGCATGCATGTGTGTGTGTGTGTGTGTGTGTGTGTGTGTGTGTGTGTGTGTTTTTAATCTAACCTCTCCCACTGTTTCATGTCTTTGTGGAATGATTTTAGTTAGGGTTCTGGTGTTCAACAGCGGCAGAATCTTCAGTCTACCAGAAAGAATCCTCTGTTTTATCCTTACTATCATGAAGAACTGGCCTAAATAGCTGTTCCATTCTGTCCCAACTGGGAGATGTGAAGCAATTCCTGATTCCTGCCCTTAAGAAGCTGATTATCTGAGAAAATGAGATCTTAAACTAAAAGGTAAATGAGAAAGCAAAAGGCATGTGAGAAATGCTGAGCAGCATAGGGACTGCAGAAATTAGGATGGGTGGCTGGATTTGAGGCAACAGAAGGCCGGGCAAGCAAGAGTTGTGTGATAAGAGGGGAAGAAGGAATGGCTTCCCAAGATACTATCAAGGAAAGCCCATCAGGGCCTGAGAGGCCGCCTGACTGCAGTGGCAAGAACGAGGAAACACCCGAAGAACTTGGAAGAATCAGTGCCCTAGAGGCGACCGCTCGACTTGAAAAATCAATGACTAATCTGAAGTCTTTCATGTGGGAATGTTTTGGGAGAAGAGATAAGGTTTGCTGTTTGAGTTGATTATGTTATCTAAATTCCAGAGACAGTCACAAAGTGGTGCTCCCGAAAACAAATGGATGTATAGATTTGACACAATAGAGCAGAAAGGTTAAAAGAGTCATCTCTCAAGAAGAAAGAAGTAAGCCTGAAGTGATGGTACCCGCCTGAAAGTCACCTGAATATAACCAGGAAGAGACAGACAGACAGACAGACAGACAGACAGATGAGAGGGGAGAGGGGAGAGGGGAGAGATAGGAGGAGGCTGGAGGAGAGGAGAGGAAAAAGATTATAATAGCAATAGTTTCAAGAATAATAAACTTTCAATAAAGTTATTCATCAATGATTTTTAAAAATAAGCTCTAAAATGAAATGTTCTCTCCTTTTCTGACACTTTCAGATCTGTATTTACTGTTTAGAAATCTTTGCCAGGATAGCTAGGAAAATGTGCACAAGGTTAGGGCATAGAGTAAAGTTTCCAATAAAAAAGCCCAGGGATCACTTGGCTGGATATGGCCCCGTGGGTTCACAGGCAAGCTCCTGATAGAGACCTCTTCAGAGTAAAACTGAGGACATTCTATGCCCACATGTAATTTTAGAAGTCCAAGCTGACTTCCTTCTGTTCATCCCCATCCTGACTCAGATGTCTCTATAGTTTCCCCAAATTGCAAAGAATTAGAAACAGAACAGAATGAAGAAAAATAAAATTCAACCCAACTCAACCAAGTATGGAATTCCAAGGGTTGACAGTATGCCAAGGTAAGAGATAAAATGACACAGGAGACAGACTAGGTTCTTGCCCAGATGATGGCCTGGGCATACAACAAATGATTAAAAGAGTAATTCGTGATGTTCTGGAGAGTACTTATATACAGCAGGAGAATCCAGCTAAATACAGCCAGTCATAATTCTCCTTGAAGAGAAACAGTTAACTGAGTTTTGAATGACAAAGTTGGCTGGGATGTCAACCCAAGACAGTAAATAATAAAAAGGAACAAGTAGAAGTTTAAGATACTGCATAAAAGCATACAAATTTGTTCTGAAATATACAAACAAAAGTAGAGGTAAGAGAAGAAAGAGCATGTGTGCCTTGCTGAAGAATGCTTAATGAACTTCTTTTTTTTTTTTTTTTTTGTGGGACCAGGATTCAAACTCATGACCTTGCACTTGCCAAGCAGGCACTTGTGCCACGGAGCTATCTCCCATCCCCGTTTAATGAACTTCTGATGTTGAAATTGGTTCTGTAGAGTAAGGAAGAGTGAGAACTCTAAAGCACACTAACCAGAGCAAAACTCAACAACTGCTGCGGGGCAAGATTGGAAGGCCCCGCCGGAAATCGGAATGTCTCATGCCACTGTGATGATTGACTTCACCAGGGTATTTCCATCAGGATGTTTTTATGGCATCCGGTCGTATGATTTCCATGGTTAAATCTCTTCCTGGTGTCCCATTATTTCCTGGTACAAGTGCACACTTAGAGGTTATGGAGCTGATGTGGTCAGGAGATGTAGCTGTTACAGAAAATCTCAAATACTGGAGAAATCTGCTCCCAGGAAATAAGTAGGAAAGAGAAGTTCAGTTTGGTGGAAGGAGCTTGCTAGGCAGAATAAAAGAATTCTCCTTTCCCCTCTTATTCAATTTGTTAAGATCAAGTGACAGCCAGTGTATGCCCAACTGTGAAAAACTGCACATCACATATCAGTGCTTCCTTTTGTCCAAGTCTTGCTCTTGAAGGTGTGTAGCACATTAAGAGATAACAGCAGTAAGACTTTACAACACAATGAATATCAGCTGTATAGATCATGGTACCCAACTAGCCAAGCAAGACCAAAAAAGTCGTTATTCTTATATTCTTATCCTGTTGTTTTGCTGTAGTGGAGATTGGACCCAAGGCTTCACAGTGAGCGCAAGCTTTTTTTTTTTTTTTTTGTCTCTTTCTCTCTCTCTCTCTCTCTCTCTCTCTCTCTCTCTCTTTCTTTCTTTCTTTCTTTTTTCTTTCTTTTTTTTATGGCTGGCTCAGCCTGCCCTGAGGGCAGGGCTGGCGCAGCATGTGGTGCCGGGGATTGAACCGCAGTCTCTGCAGCCGCCTAGGCTTTGCTAAGCAGGCGCTCCAGTACACTGAGCCATCCTGCCGGTACCTTTCTTTCTTTCTTTCTTTCTTTCTTTCTTTCTTTCTTTCTTTCTTTCTTTCTTTCTTTCAACAGCTCTCCCTAAGTCAGTAATCCTCCCCCCTAGCAGGGCTCAAATCCTATCTGTTTTGAGCCAATTCTTCCCACAACTCCATTAAGCTTGTTCAACCTTCCGTGCACAATGAGGGTTCTTTCTGAATTTTCCAACAACATCAATATATGTGTACAAACTTCTCTAGCTCTACAAGATCTCCTTAGTTCACAGGAAATGGGGTAAGAAACTATTCCTCTGATGTCCCCGTAGGTGATCCAGATTGACTGCTAATGGCAGATGACTATATCTGCATAATTCTACCTTGCACAATTAAGACTTGCAGGCTCTGTGACTTGTAGCTGATGACTAAGAACAAAACACAGAGGTTGTTCTTCTAACATAGCCTTTAATCGATGAGACAGAGGACATGGAGCACTGTCACAAAGAAAGCCATTGTCTAAGCTCGGAACAGAGCTCACACCTCCAGAGAGGACAGAAGTTCTGTTCACATCGCTGCATAGCCTTTCCAGACAAGGAACCCTAAATGCCAAGTACTTATTAAATGTACCCACTTATTTCTCTTCTTTGTGTGGTCTATTTGGGAAGAGCCTTGGGTGTGTTAGAAGTTCACAGATAATAATCTGAAACAACTGCCACCAATTCAAAAATTTTTGCTTAGAAATTTCTCCTAAGTGGGGTAGTATGTGTTTAGGAAGAAAGGATAAACTTCTGATCACATGATAATTCAATGGCCCACAACATTGGTACTGATCTGTCCATTAAATATAATAATAATAATAATAATAATAATAATAATAATAATAATAATACACCCATGGCAGTGGCCTTAGAAAGACTCAAGTTCTTCAAAGTCACTAAATCCATTTCATCTCTCTTAAATGCTTCTCTTGCTCTCAAGCATTGTATGCCGTTGGGTAGGGCAAGCGACTCCTACCAAGCACTACCATGCCTGTGTCTTCAACTCCTCACAGTGACGGCACGTTCATCTGGGATGCAAGCACTTTCATTCCTGACCATCCTTCTTTAACATCCAGCCACCTGACAAAACACCAAAGCATAGGGACTTTCTCATCTGACGTTTGCATATTTGGGGAAGCACACACTAAGACACTGCTAAAAGCCCAGAGTGTGCTGATGCAGTAAGCCTAGGGTTGGCTCAGTTACTTAGGAGTAGTTGGTATTGATCTCAAGGCCACTATCATTTTAGGCCATGGCACCCTATTCCCAAAGACAGAAACAAGGGAGACATTTTCATTCTTCATAGTTCACAATTTTATCTCAAGAGAAAACAATGTATTAATGTTGGCCCCTTACAGAAATATGGACACAAAAAGTGTGCGCATGTATCCCCCCCCAAAAAAAAGGAACACAAATGTGCTCACAGATTTCCAAAAGACAGAGGAGGCCCTATTTAGACAGACCTTGCTTTGCCTGGCAGAAGATGGCACTTAGTGTCAGTCAGGTAAGAAGAGAGCAAATAGTTGTTTCCTGGGGAACAGCTTGGGTTGAAATAGCATGACATTCTGAAATCTACCTAACACGGAAGTAAGCAGCTCATTACTGAGTCCAGAGACCTGAGCCAAGATATACATCAGCGAACGAGGGCAGCGAACTCAGATTTGCAGCTGATTATTCAAGCATTTTCTTATTTCTCATAAGTGTTTTTCTCACCTGTCACATGAGAATCAGAAAGGCATTTTTCTAGGTTTTATAACCATTATTCATGTGTATATGAGCTATGTAGTGAAGAGGCTATACATATATATAGAGAGGATATCCTTTCTTTACTATACTGAGCACAGAATTTAAGCTAAAAAGTTATCATTTTCCGAGGAGAAAGAAAAGGTAAGAAAATTTTACCCAGATGACCTCAAAGTCTATATTTTCATAATTTAAAATTTAAGGATTGCTTCTATTCACTTAGTAAAATGGATATCAGAATAGGGTTGGAAGGAGGGAGAGGAAAGAAAGGGGATAAAAAATGGAATTAAGACATGTTGTGTAAAAAAAGATGTGTCATGTGCCTGCACCAGCTCCCCACGAGAACTGTGACCATTGTGCACTACACACAGGTACTAATAAAAGTCATTAATTAGATGAAATGAAAAATGATTAAAATTAAAGTTAAATGCCAATGTTATGATTAACATTTAACTTTAGAGACACTACTATAGACTGAAAATGGCAGCACAGACGCAGACTGTCGTTATCTGACAAGAGAACCGTAGACGAGCTCAGTCCTTCCCAGAATACTGTGTCTCCTTTCTTGCTGGCCACAGAGAACTCACTTAGCATGAAGAAGAACTACGGCCCAGGTTTGGTCTGATTCCACGCTAGAACCCCCATTCCTCGAATAGCTGCAAGGTGCATTCCTTTCTGCTGTGTATTGGCAATATAAAAGGAGAACTTTTGATGAAATGAACTCATAGATCCTGAAAGAAAAGAGTTTAAATATGTACTTTTGCCTTGCTGGTGTGTGTTCCCTGATGTGAGCCATGGCTATATTCTGGGGGACCAGGCCCATAGGCACCCCATCCAGCGGCCCACAAGCCTCTTGGAGTGACCTTGCTGACCCTCTGTCATGGAACAGCTGTCATGGAACAGCTGGCAACAGGAGAGACTATCTCCAGGGACACATCCTCCTCACTCTGGGAAAAGGAGAAGGAGTCTGCCTAGCACTGTTCCCTGCCTCTCCACAATCGGTTCTCATTGATATTACAGCATCACCTCACAACCCAGGAAAGGTCAGAGAGAAGGCATGAGTATGGATGGCTTTTAATAAGAATCATAAACACAGGGGACAGATGTATCCCAGGACCCTCTAAAAGGCCCAAAATAGCAACCAAACAACGCCAAGCCAAAATCTCAGCAGAAACCATCCATTCCAGAAGAGAGGAAATATCAGTTAGCCTTTTTACACTTTTTAGGCCTACAATGAAGTCATTAAAGCAAGACTCAAGTTGTCACCTTTCTCAGGCAGTAATTAAACACAAGCAAGTTTGTCAACTTCCTAGCGCCCTCTCTCACTGTTAGAGCATCAGGCTAGTGAGAGCTTAAGAGGGAATGATAGATCCCCACACCGCTACTTTATTTTTGATGGACTCCATGGTTCCCAATACAACTAGTAAGGAACTAGTCATCCTTAGTTTCAGATTTCTTGGGCATCCCCACCAAAGATTATCAGTCAGAAACTCCAAGCCAAGCCATTTCTCATGAGAAATTTCTGGGGCTTCTGTGGGCAGAGCTGCCTTGCTAAATTGTTCCATACCCAAGCATCTGTTCCCTCCCGCTTCTCAGCCATGAATATGTCCTAGTCCTTCTTAGCCAATATTCCCACCTCCACCCCAACCCAAACCTTATTTTCCCTGCAGTAACTACTGAGCACACTGATGGGAAAACAACTTCAAACCCAAGATGTCAGTCAGCCTGATTCCCAAACACCACAAGACCAAACGGCAGATCTCAACCATGAGAGTGAAGAGAGAGGATACGCGCCTCAATTTAACGCCATGTACCAGACCCTGGAACTGATCCCTCCTGTAGGTGGAATGCAGTACCAGTGCTCACATGGAAAATGCCCAGCCCATGCAAGCTAATCCTTTTTAAAATATGGGGCGGGGGATTTCTAAAGAAATTCCCATCTCCAAAACTGCATGAGTCTTTCTGGATATGGACTACGAGAAACCCAACAAGGGAAATAAAAGCCCAGCTCATATCATATGCAATAATAAGAAGTTGTGGAAAACAGCACCATGTGTGAGATACCGGAAAATCTGTCCAACTTTATCTATTTACTTCAAAAACATCTAGGGTCACCTGTAACTTCCAAAACAAGATGACATGTTGGAGATTTTCGTTCAGGATGAGGACAGAAAGATAAAGTATGAAAACAAAGCAGAGATATTTACGAACCAAATCTTTCTTTAAAGCTTATTTTCAACTGATGATAAAATTGTGTGTGTTTATGGAGAAGTATCTGAAGTTTCAGTAAGTGTTCCTTTGGTGTGATGTTCAAATCAGAGTAAACATAGCTATCTCTTCAAACACTTATCATTTCTTTGTAGTCAGGACAGTCGGAGTCCTTCCTGAAATACACAACACACTACTGTCAGTCACAGTCACCCTATTGTGCAAATGCACACCACAATGTCTTCCATCTATGGCTTAGGACTTGCTTATCAGCGTCTCTCCACCTTTCCACCTTGCTGTGACCCCCTCAGCTTCCAATAACCGCTGTTCTCTTCTTGACGTTTAGCTACTCAGCCTTTCAACGTTCCACATTTATACAAAAGAAATATCTGCAGCTGGGTGTGGGGGTGTCTGCTTGCAGTCCCAGCTTCTAAGGAGGCTAAGGCAGAAGGATCACAAGTTTGAATCCAGGCTGGATAACTCAAAATAAACAGGTCTTGGGATGTGGCTCAGTGATAGGACACTTGTTTAGTATGTGTGAGGCCTGGGGTGCACGCTCAGTACTGAAAAAAGACACAAGACAGAGATGTCTTTGCTCCACGTTCAGTGTGACACTACGCACAATGACACACAATAGAAGCAATCCCAGAGCTCATCTATGGATGAATAAGTATGAACTTGCAGCACATGTACGCAACGGAATGCTATCTAGCCACAAAAGAATGAGGGACTAGGGACATGGTTCAGCAACGGAGTGTTTGCCTAGTATACCTGGGGCCCTATCTTTAATCTCCATCATCAAAAGAAAAAAAATTAAAGCCTGTCCTTTGCAACAACATGGATGTAAACCAATTTGTGATAAGTGTGTTATCTAAGTCTATCATGCACTTCAAAGAACACATTCAATCCTCCACTTACAGCTTTTTAAACAATTCAGGCCCAAGAAAGACCTCAAAGGTTCAGCAAACCTTTCCTCCGTCATCTTAGAAATGGTGTACAAGTGCTTGGTTCTTCTGCCGGAGAAGAAGTGAAAGATACTGGAGGTTACGAGACACGCTTTTCATTGGCACACTACAGAGAGTGCAGTGAGCAGAGCAGCCACCACTGCTTCTCGGAAATCTCTGGACCATGTAGGAAAGCCAGCCTGTGACCGGGACAGCTCAGATGGAGCATGTCTAGTGACATCCTGCAACCTTTGCTGAAACGATAACATGAAAGCTTTGCCTAAGCTTCCGGGTTAAAGAAGGAAAAGGACGTCAGAGGAAACCAACAGTCGATCTGAACCCATTTACCAAAGTCAGAGAAAAAAAGTGAGAGCCAGTCTTATTAGGCAATCCAAGCACACATAAAACTAATCATTATCATCAATCACACTATCAAACCATTCATTAAAAGCCTAATTAAGCAAGGCATGGAGACACAAGCCCGTAATTCTAGCACTTTGGGAGGCTGAGGAAAGATGAGCACAAGTTCAAGACCAGCCTGAGCAATTTAGTGATATCCCATCTCAAAATAAAAATGAAAAATACTGGAGAAGTAGCTCAGAACAAGGGCTGGGAATATAGCTCAGCAGCTTAAGTGCCTACCTGGCAAGTACAAGGTTCAGAGCTCAATTCCTGATACCAGGAAAAAAAAAAAAAAAAAAAAAAAAAAAAAAAAATGCTCAGGACAAAAGGCCTGGATTTAACTGTTAGCACCACAAAAGAGAGAAGAAAGGAAGAAAAGAAGGGAGAGAGGGAAAGAGGGAGGAGAGAGAGAGGAAAGGAAGGAAGGAAGGAAGAAGAAAGAAAGAAAGAAAGAAAGAAAGAAAGAAAGAAAGAAAGAAAGAAAGAAAGAAAGAAAGAAAGCAGGCAAGCAGCCTAATCATTTGGGGTCCTATCATATGGAGTAAACAAAGGAAGTTCCAAAAGACGTAAAATACTCTTGCTTATTAAGTTTGTAATGGGTATCATCTAGTTTCTCAATGAAAAAATTGAAATTAAATAAAAATTGAAAACTAATTACGATTAAATAACAGTACTCGTTAAGATGTAAATGAACAATATTACACTACTTAGCATGGCATCCCTGGTGCCCAGAGCCGAGAAACAGTGAGTCCATTCATTCAGTAATTGCTATCCCATTATTTAGGAGTCTGTTGACAGTGCTATTGTTGAGTTTAATTATTTTTGGCCTAAACTCTTTAGCTCTTATGAAAATCATTAGTAACAATGCACTTGACTTTCTCACACCTAGCTCAGGTAGTGTCTCCACATAGCTTTTGCACTAGTAATCGAGGCCCAGGGTCTGTCCTAAGCTGACACAGGGCTACAATCGCAACAGAGCTATAAACAGACTCTGATTCACTGCCTGCCTCTCCTCCACTGCTGTCATTTGCATGCTGTGCTGACACACGGCTTAAAGACACAGATCAGGTGTATAAAGACAGAAGCCTGGGGAAAGGGATGGAGGTTTCTCCTCCAAGACTTGGAGAAGATGTCATTCACCAAAGAAAGGCCATGAGTTGTTAAAGGAAGATCTGCAATCCCCTAGTAACTGTGACGAACACAAAGGAAAAGGAAGCAAAGAACGGAGGAAACAGTTCATGGTCATGCAGAAGAACTTGCCAGAGTCTGACACTAGAATCAAAGATTATACATAGTTCTTGTAGAAAATTCCTTTAACTCAGAAATGCTCAAAGAAGTCATAGAAAACACAACATTATCCAGAAGCGAACTGAAGAAAAAGATCCTACCTCCCTTATAAGTTCGAAAAAATAATTTGGATAGAACTTAAACAATTTCACAAAGATTGCTGCTGTCGTTTTCCTTCAAAGTCATTGAAGGTTATATGTTCTTAAGTCAAAAAACTCCCTCTCATACTGTAATGTAAGGAAGTTCGGACAGATGCCGCTGCCCACTCCCGTGCACCCTGAAGCCTTGGACCTGAGGAACGGCCACTCTGCTCCCGAGGGCCTGGCAGTATCTCCTGCCTTTTCCTACTCCATCCTCACCCACCCTGCTTGGGCCTTCCCGCCTCTGAGCCTGTCTACTGAGGCACCCTTTGAACCGCTCTTCATGCCTCTATGTCTTACTTATAGTCTGCCTAAAATGCACTTGCCCCCTTTGCCCAGTCTCGACAAGCATCAAGGACTCCCCATGTCCACAACATAAAATTAATTCCACGCAGTTTCAATCAAAACCCTTGACAAATGAACAGGGCGCTCACTCACCTTTCCAATCAAACCTACCACCTACTGAGCATGGAAGAAATGCACTGCCACTGTGGCCTCTGTCCTGTGTCCACTGTCCTCACACAGATGGTGGTGACAAGCCCTGCTCACGAGCCAGTCGACCCTACTTTTTAGCTCCATCATTGAGTACCTTGTGTGACCCTAGATAAATTTCTATAACCTCGATAAGCCTACTAAGTTTTCCACCTATGAAGCAAAGACAATAATAACACACATGTCACAAGGAGAATGTGAAAATTTAATAAGATAATCCACATAAATGCCTAGTGCCATACCCAGAATGTAGCACATACTCAATGTCCACTTTTTAAATTCCCCAGTTAATTCTCAGCAGTTTTTTAAAGACAACACTCAAACTGTATTTGAATCTAGAAACTTTTACCAAATGTACCCAGAATATCTCTACAAACTCCTCCGACCTTCCACTTCCAAACATAATTTAATCTGTTCCTCAAGCTTGTTATTCTTGTTTTCCTGTATCTAAAAGTTTTTTTCATAATATGAACTGTGTATTACTCTCTCTGTATCTGCTTAAGAACATTAGTTCTGGACCAGACACATAATTGGGACTCTATGAATAGTCTCTACCCCAAGTACAAAAACATTTTCCCATTCTAACCTTCTGAACTACTTATTTGGCATTTATGAACATCTTACATTGTCACTTCAATTTCAAGTCTTAATGTTAAGCACCAACTGAATACCTTCGGAGGACAGCAATCTTATTCTGTATCTGACTCTCTTCTGTACAGACTTCATTCTAATGAGTCTTAATCCTAGTTACATCGCAAAAAAATACCTTGAGAACATCTTAAAATATCAATTCTCATGCTCACAACCAGGAACTCTCATTTATTTGGCCTGTGGTGGGATTTGGTGATATTATTATGCAGCCAGGGTTCAGAAGTAATTTGTGATCCAACACAACTCACAATTCAACAAATTTTTGTTGATCTACTGATTGGCAAACTTGTAGAACCAAGTGAAACCTCCCAGTCTTCCTGTCTCTGGAGTAGTAAACCTTTATTCTCTAAACTTTCCTTTACATGGGCTTTGTCCCGATTCATATTGTTCTAGTCCTTATGCCACCCTGGACATTATTAGCCCACAAAACAATCACAAAAATTGCCTTTCTAGCTCAGCTGTCCAAGATTTAAGCACTACTTGTTGACCCTAACTTTGGCATGCCTGCATGGTTCTCTGTTACACCCACTCTCTGCTAGTCCTTAGACACTTGCTGCACACAGCATACCACCAGATCCTGAGAGAACATGGAATCTGTGTGTCACAGACCTGTGTTCAAACCTGTCCAAGAATGTACTTGGAAAGAATCTTGTCATAATCCAGGCTCATCTATAATGTGGCCACACTGCTTATACTATGAAGAGAAGATGATTTCAACATCCATGACCCTCGGGGCTTTGGGCTAGGCAGAATGAGACAGAGCAGAGAGCAGAGGAGCTCAGTGGACATCCGCATGCAGAACCCAGAATTCAACCACACCGAGGCTCAGTGCTCTGAGTTCCAGACACAGATCTGTGCTGCCCCTGGAGCAGTCCACCTGTTGAGGAGTTATCTACTCATCCATTCATGTCCCTTACTGCTACATAGAGGTAAAGTTTCATTTTTGTCATGAAGAGACACTGAATTTGAGGAATGCCTCAAACACAAATGTCAGAAATCAGAGAGAAAAAAGTATTAGTGTAATTAGAAACAACCAAGGAGTACAAGAAAAACTGATAAAGAAAACTATCGTGAACGCCCCTAGAAGAAATAAAATGTTGTATTCATGAAATAGGATGCTATTTTTTTTTTTTTTTTTTACAGAAGAGACAATGAGTGAACAAGAAAGAACCTTTGAAAAATAAAATGCAACTTAACTGAAGAAAACATAAAACAAAAATTGGAAGGAAGATGGAGTGGAGTTGGCTTGAAATTTTAAAGTAAATTAATAGTACAAGGATACAGAGCAGAATATAGAGTAGTTCAGCAAAAAAGAAGAGAAAGGACTAGTATTAGTAGCTCAGCACCATTCTAAACACTTCCGGTGTGTTTGTGAGTCGACATAGGCTGTAGCTTAGATCGTCGGTGTCTCGCTTCTTTCTTTCTCTTTCCTACCCAGGTGCCCTGAAGTAGGCTATTTCCCCGGCCACATGCTCCTACTGTCACACACTGTGTCATCCCCGGCCAAGCAGTCAGGCGCTGTTGCTGGGAGTCAACGTGAACCTCTCCTCTGCATAAATGTTTTGATCTCAGATATTTTGACATCAGGATGGAAAATTAACACAGTACGTCCGACATTTCATTTATCCTGTAATAATCTCTCATATGTATTACAAATGAAATTTTGTAGCCTCAGTTAAAGCAAATAGCTTGGTCTACAGCCTTAGAGCAGCACACAAGAGGGTCCAGAGTGAAAGCTTTGTGGAGAAACAGAAAGGAAATGAGAGGATCAACCCAGGAATCGCAATATTCAACTAACAGAACTAAAAAAGGAAAAGGAAGAGAAAATCTATAAACTAAGGAGTTATCATAAAATATTCCCACACTGAAGACCAATTGGACAGAAGTGCCAGCTGCCTTTAATAATGACAAGAAAGAGACCCATCACAGTGGGACTATTATTCTAAAATGTCAAAAAACTAAGCAAAGAATGTCCTACAAATTTCCAAGGGGCCTGGATGAGGAAACACAAAACCAGGCCCCAAGCACTTTTGATATCATAATAAAAACAAAATAAAAATTACCAGTAAAGATTTCTCTAAGGCAGAACTTAAACTTAACTTTTACTAGTTCTTTCCAAGTTGCCACTTTGGCAAATGTTCAAGGGATAGCAATTACCTTACCAAATATACTTCCTTATTATTGCAGCTACTTGCAAGAACATAAGCTGCGTGCATTATGCAGCCAGCTTGACAGCCAAGGTGCTGGAGGATGTACGTGACACATGGAAGGAGAGGTCCTAGCAAGACTACTTAGAAGTTGTACCTGACTCTTTAAAAACAGCTGAAGAATTCACTGAAGCTAAATGCTCAGGTCCAAGTTTCAGTAGTGTGCTTAGGCTAAGCACTAAAACATGTGAACTTCCTCTCACAGTCTTCAGTAAACACAAGACAAGGAAGGAAAATAGAATCCCCTTCCCCAGGAAGAACATTAAATTCCAGAGTGGGCTGTCTTTTGAAGCCAGGAGGTTACTCTACTATATTTTAATTATTTTAAAGGTAAATTATTAAAAGGAAAGGCTTCTCAGAGTACTTCTAAGAGCGCTTGTCTTGTCAGCCACTCCCACTTAAGTCAGTTCACATCCTGGATGGTGAACCACACTCCTTTGGTTAGCCTGAGTGACACAAGCTGGCCCTGGTGCTGCGCACCAGTAGTCCCTGCTTGGAGGCTGAGCTGGGAGGATGCTTTGAGCCCAAGAGTTCTGCGTTGCAGTGTGCTGTGCGGGTCAAGTGTCCACACCCAGATGGATGTCAGCATGGCGACCTTGCGGGAGTCAGGCACCAGCAGATTGCCCAAGGAGGGGTGCATTGGCCCAGGCCAGAAGCAGAAATGGAGCTGGTCAAAGCCCTCAAGCTGAGAGCAACAGAGGTCACTGGACTAATCTCTTAGGGTTTCATGTTTAACATATTTTGAGTGTTCAAGTGAAAACCTTCTTGTGGGACTATATAGTCAAAAACACTAATAGGGTGCTGAGAGATAGCTCAGCGGGCTAAGCGCCTGCCTGGCAAGTGTAAGGTCCTGAGTTCAATTGCTGGTACCACAAAATAATTAATTAAAATAAAATCACATTGAAAAAAAACACTAATTGAGCATGGAAGTCGAAGGGACACATCATTCCTTAAGGAACTGACAGTCTATACAGAAAGAGAAAAGAAACAGTCTGTTAGCCGTGTGTGTAAACATAGATTCACAACATGGGAAATGCATCACAGGAGAGATTGCTGTGCTTTGGCCACGTGTCCCCCCAAAATGCATGTTTTAAAGGCTTGGGTCCTACGCTAGCTTGATGGGGGTGGGGCAGCCGAGTCTTTTGCAGATGCTTAGGTCATCGCAGATAGGCCCGTAAAGGAATCGTGGGCTCCCACCCCTTCCTCTTTCTTGTTGTCCCTTCCCAGCACAAGGTGAGCAGTTTCATTCTGACCATGCACTCCCTCCCTGATGTGCTGCCTCTCCACAGAACCCTGGAGGATCAGCCCAGAAATCCCATGGGGCCACCAGTGTGGACCAAATTGTGAGCCAAAATGAGCACAAGCAAACTGTAAGCCTTTCCTCTTTAGGTACTGTACAATAGGGAGAGAGAGCTGCCTCTGGACTTGACCAACGTTTGAAGGGCTAGAGGGTGAAGATAAACCAAGTTTCTGCACAGGAAACATTTCAGAACTCCGAAGGTGAGCAGCAAAAGAGTTGCTCTAGCATACCACATAGTAAAAGAGCTGGTATGGTCTCAGAGCAACCAAGAGGATGCCGTGGAACCCAGAGCAGTTAGGAGAGACGGGGAGAGACCTGACCAGGCAAGATCAGGCCAGTGTTCTGAGACCGACAAGTTGCTTACCTGCTCAGACTGATTTGTTGCTACCTTCCAGAGCATCTCAGGGGCCTTGATTCAAATATTATTATTTCTTCCTAAATATTTGTATCTAAAATTTAACTAGAAATGAAATCTATTCTTATGAAATCTTTCATGTTACAAACAAAAGTATCACGCTTTATGGGACGGAATCAGCACTACTACAGGTTGGGATGGGCTGAATCAACCTTTCTAAGTATGTCCTCCAGGGGTTTTTGGTTAGTGTCTAGAATGGCCTGCAAAACTCTACTCTGCCTTCCAGATTCTTTACTCATCAGGCAACATGCGCCTGTGGTCAAGCTCTCTATCATCCAAATAGCCTAGGCCCTCCCCTACCCTGTCCATTTGCATGTATTGTTCTGTTCACCTCGTTTTCCTTCTTCCCCTGGTTAGCTCTGTTTTTTGTTCCAAGTTTTAGCCAGGATGCCAAATCCTTCAGAAATACTTGTCCGTCCCACTCCACACCAGCTTCCATCAGGAGAGGCAAGTGCCCTCCTTTTGTGTCAGCATTTCCATTGTAATGCCTTGGCACGGCAGATTGGTAACTTACGTGTATGCACTTTTCCTACTGAGCTGGACATGAATTTTAAAAGCTAAAAGCTGTAACTACATCCAAAGCTGTATCATAAAATAACGCCTCAAAGCGGGCTCAATATTTAGCAGACACTCAAGACTTACCAAATGAGTAACTCTATTACATAGATGTGCTGTATAGCTCACATTTAACAGTTGCTTGCAGAGTGGGAATGGGTGAAAGACAAGGCTAACTAGAATTCAAAAGGAACTATGTCAAGTTAAAGCTTTATTAACACAAAAGCAAAATACAGTCTGTGCAGACAGTGGCGGGTACAATTGCTGGAGCTGTGCTTTACTTAAGATTTCACTCTCCAGAAGAGGTTGCTAGGACCATGGAGAGTTTTAGACAAAATGCCATCTCAGACGTTGCTGTGTGAGCTATCTTACAACTTTCCAGAGTAGAAAAAGTAGTGCTTTATTCGCTAGCATTCCTAGTAAGTAGCATTATCTACACGATGCTAGACAGGCGTTGTGGCACTCAACTGCAATCACACAGCTATTTGGAAGGTCGAGACAGGAAGGTCACTAGCTCAAGGCCAGCTTAGATAATTTAGTTAGACCTTGTGTCAAAAGTAATTTTTTGTTAAAGTTAGTGATATATCTCGAGGTTAAATGGTTGCCCATCATGTATGAAGCCCTGAGTTTTCTTCCCACTACTGCAGAAAACAAAAACAGAAAATAGGTGCTTGACCTAGGTGTATCGAACGTGTTCGGTGAACTTGGATGGAGTTTGATCTAATATAAACGCACAGGGGGATGAGCTGTTCTATGGCCCACCAGCTGAACACAGCAAAGAAGGGAAAACCGTGCCCGTGCTCTGTGAAGCTAAGCTCTACAATACGAGCAAGATCAAAGTGGCTTTTCAGGTCCGATTCTGTCATCTCTGGCCATAGCTCACTGTGACGAGTAGGCTGCTATAAAGGCTGAGTGCTTTTCCTCTGTAGTCGGGAACAAGACAAGAATGCCCATAACCATCATCCCTATCCAGCGCTCAAAGCTTCGGCCAGCATTCCAAACTGTAGCCAAAGCAATCAAGCAAGGAACAGAAATAAAGGGGAAAAGAAGAAGCCAAACTGACCCTTGCAGGGGACGTGGTTCTTTATGGATTCCTAGTACTATTAAATTCACAACGTGGCAGGATACAAAAGTCACACAAAGACCAGTAGCACCCACCCAAAATGAACTTACCAAGAAAACATTAGGGAGACAAAACCATACGGAAGACAACAACATCAAGAAAAAATAAACTCTTAGAAGTCAATCTAACTGAAGAAGTGAATGATCTCATGATGAAAAATTTAGTAAGAAAATCAGAAGACATCGGAAAATGGAAGGACACCCCTCAATCCTGGAGAGGTAGAACCAATATTATTAAAATGATCATACTTCCAAAGCTGATATACAGATTTAACAGAAACCCAATACTAATATAAACCAAAACTACCAATAACATTCCTCTTCACAGAGTACAAAAGAACAATGCTAAGATTCATATGGTACCTGAAAGGACCCACAATAGGAACCTTGGGCGACAAAAGCAAAGGAGCTATAGTCAATATGCTGAACCTTTTGAAGGTTCTTGAGACCAATATCTGATTCATCCTGTGTACATAAGTATATGGCTTTGCTATTGATGTTTTCTGCTTTGTCTGCTTCCAGTCACTTCGTTGTTTAATCCATAACACATTCAGCTGTGTTATGCCCTTAAGTTCTTGTTTTCTTCTTTAAAGTTCTTATATTAGGGAGACTATACGATATTTACACATATAGGTCTGGTTTATTTCACTAATGAGTATATGTTCAATATACATCCATT
>PVJA010011237.1:0-11709 GCA_004027025.1 Myocastor coypus
ATTAGTTACTTTTTGCTCGTTGCTGGAACAAATACCCAACACTCAAAATGAAGGAAGGAAAGGTTTATTTAGCTCACAGTTTGTGGAAGTTTCAGTCCATATTCGGCTGGCCCAAGGCTGAGTGGAACAGAGCAGAGAGCATCCAGTTCATGGCGGCGGAACAGCAACAAAATGGTGGCAGAGGCAGCCAACCAAACAGAGCAGCAGAGCAGCAGCACCAGCTCGAGCTCCAGTCTGTCTCTCTGTCTCTCTTTATATTACATTCAGGCTCTCCGCCTTAGCTCCCGCCATAGGCTACACCCATAATCCCAGAAGTACTTCCACCCATAATCCCATCAGTACTAAAACCCATAATCCCAGGGATCAAGGATCAAGTCTCAAACTCTAGAAGTCCCTGCCCAATGACTCCATGAGACTTTGGGGGGACAACTAGACATAAGCCATAACACGGTACATCACTGGTTCTTTATGTAGCAGAGGGATGATTCCACAAGAACAGGTGACAGCCACAATCCAGGTGAAAATTCTTTTCTTGGTGAATTATACTTTGAAGAATAAGTTCAGATGATCAACTATGATTTGCTCCATATTTTTAAGATTTTCATGAAAAAATCCTATATCATTAGACATAATTAAAATTAGGCAAAATAAAATAAAGCAGTTGGTCACTCTTACATATGGTCAATGATGTAGTGAATGAGGAAATGAAGCAAGCATTCTTGAAATCTTCTACTAATTCTCTGATATGACAATACTGATTTTGTAAACTGTCACTGTGGAGCTTCTCAGGGGAAAGTTTATGTGAAAACTGTGATAACTGTTTACTTAATATGTAAACAACTTTGGGTTATTTTCTTATTTTTATTTTTTAATTTACTACATGGTCTCTCTACACAGATCAGGCCCTCTAGTCATCCTCCTGTTTTCAGCCTTGCAATTGCTGGGATTGCAGGTGTGCACCACCATACCCAGTCTCATTCACTGTCTCAGTGTGTGTCAGGGGTGGGGTTGGCAAAGCATGTGATGTCAGGGTTTGAACCTTGGTTCCTGTGCTTCCCTAAGCATGTGCTTTAGTCTGCTGAGCTCTCTGGCCAGCTCCTTCTTTCTTACATTTTGTAACCTACCCTGCAGAGGATATAGCTCTGAAGCCAAGCTTCATTGTTGCAATTTTGTGAGGATTTTTTCATTTTATAGCTATGCTGTCTTTGGCCAGCCAAATGGTTGTGTAATGTTTTGAGTAATGTTGTGCTATGTGAGAACACCGTAATACTCATTAATAATGTTATTAGACTACAAGTACACCTTAACGTTTAAAAAATAAAAACATGCATTGAGCTTCTCTATTAGGGATATGATATTGTAGATTTATCAGCTTTGGGAGTGACCTCAGCTTTGGGCCATCTTGAAGACTTCTTTTAGTATGAGAACTGAAGACACCTTGATCAAGAAACAAGTGTGTTCAATGTACACTTGAAGTTAATCTAAGTGTTGTTTGTCCAACTAGTGTTTAGAAGGACTCTAAAGCTGCAACTAATGGTGACAGGAAAAAGTTATTAGCTCAACTAAATGCGACTTTAATGATTGCTACATAATTGTCACTGCTATTCTCATATATCAAAGACAGCTTGTCATAGTTCTCTATTTGTACTTACAGAAGTTGTTCTAGTTTCATACTTTTTATACACACATGCATGCAAGCACACGAGCACCTACATATTCTTACATATATTTAGAAAGCATTGAAATAATAAAATAAGTGACTTTTTATTTACTGAAACAAATATTTATTTTCTTACCTTTAATGTTATTTAACAAATGGATATATTCCATATTTACATGAAAAGAGGGGTCTAATGTGGAAGCAGTTTGACAATGCAAAAAATGTCATATTTACACTGGAACAATAATCATGGAGATGTATTTACTATGAGAGACAATATCGCCCCAGTGTTAACTTGGCTAGGTGACTCAGTGGCCCAGTTCCCTATTGGCGGGATTCCCACCCTGGGGTACGATTGGTTCCTCCCTGGAGCGTAACCAGGGCCTGCCTAGGATATGATCGGCATCTCCCTAGAGCAGGATCAAAGGCCCATCCTGCGGTATGATTGGTTCCACCCTAGGGTACAAGGGGCTCACGTCAGAATGACTGAGCACAAAGAGACTTTTTAAAGGTCTGAGGCAAGAGTCAAGACTTCACTTCGTCAGAGAAGCTTCAGTGTTTGCATTCAGCCTGGACTTCATAGTCTGGCTTGCAGCACAGACTCTTCAGCCTCTAGCTTGGATCTTTTGCCATCCACTGTAGACTGTTCAGCATCCATTACAGACACTTCAGTCTTCCATTGCAGATGGATTGAGATTTATACAGAGTGCTGCAGTGAAGTTCAGACCTCGGGACTGAATTCTTCAGTCCGGGGTGTGCTGAAGCCCACTGCATGCTTCCTCATCTGACTCTGTGGTTGACTACTGTAACCCAATCTTATAATTCCTAATAGATTGTACATTTTGTGTTAATATCCATTCCTTATATTTGTTCTGTTCCTCTAAGTAAGACCCTGACCAATACAACTCCTAATTTACATCTCACCAAAAAACTTAAGTAAATTATATCCTAGACTTAAAGTTAAAGATCTTAGAAGAAGAAAATAGAAATAAATTCTTACAAACTTGGAATAGGCAATGGTTTCTTAAATCATTATATCAAAACCAAGAATGGAAATATATAGATAAATTAGACTTGATGAAATAAAATATTTCAGGTTATTTAAAGTAATATCATTAACAAAATGAAACTAGTTTGTAGAAAATATTAACAAATCATAAATTTGGTAAGGAGAAAATATTTGCAAATGATGGATTTGACAGAGCTAAACATATATATATATATATATATATATATATATATATATATACATGAGGGAGAGAGAATTTTTATACTTTGGCAATGAAAATATCACTAACCCAGTGTGAAAATGGACAAAAGTTTTGAGTAGAGATTTTCAAAGAAGATATAAAAATAGATAAGAAAACACACTCATTTGTACTTCTTAGTGAAGTAGAAATCAACATTTTCACGACATCTCAATGTGTACCAACTTCATGGCTAAAAGACTCACTATTTGCATGTAAGATTATAAAGTGGTCTAACCAGTTTTGAAAATAGTTTATTAGTTTCTCAAAATGTTAAAATAATTACTACATAAATTTTGAATGAAGCTATATATATATGTATAGCTACATATATATGAAGCTATATATATATATAGCTACATATATATGAAGATATATATATATATATATATATATATATATATATATATATATATATATACCACCTGGGAGCTGTGCACAGGGAGGAATATGGGGAAAGGGATTGATTGATAATAGGTGCAAGTTTCCTTGGGGGGTGGATAATGAGAACATTCTAAATTTAGATTGTAGTAGCCATTGTTCAGATCTGTAACTATGTTAAAAAGCATGATTTGTATGCTTTAAGAAGCTACATTTATGGACCAGGGAGATAGCTCCATGGCATAAGTGCCTGCCTGGCAAGTACAAGCTCATGAGTTCAAACCCTGGTCCTGGAAAAAAAAAAAAAAAAGGTAACTTTAATAATATGTAAATTGTATCTCAATAATGCTTTATCTGAAGAATGACCTCATGATTTATTTGTACTTACTTCAAAGATATTTTGAGGAGAGGAAATATAGGGGTTACTGATCGATACACTAGGTTTAAAAGGCAAAAGATTTATATGATCTGAAGAGAAATTAGAATACAGACATCCTAGACTTAAAAAAGCCACTCATATTAGTGTATGCCAGTCTTCTGGACTGGAATAACTTACCCCTAAAAGGGAATTGCCACTTCCTGAAGTGCCTGCGGCATATCATCTTCCTCTTCCCAAGCTGTGAACTTAGGAGTTGATTTTAATGCTCAGGTAAAGGAAGATTCATTCTGAAGCTCCAGGTGATTGCTTTCTATAAAGCCCTTCAGCTGTTTAACCTGGGAAATCTTGCCTCTGAAGTTAAGAGGAACACTGTGCGAGTGTTCATAACACTGCACCCTCAGTGTGGTTAATCCACACCCATGATGGTGGGCTTAGAGCAAATCCTGTTTCTTCTTTTGGTTTCTCTTTGGCACCAATTGTGTGCTGGGAGAATCAGACAGGAATGCAACACAAAGGCTTTCACTTGACCTCTAGTGAGTGGTAAAGCCTGTCCGTATGTCTCCTCAAGGGGCAGGCTCACCTGTGGGGCCCCTGGGCCCTGTGTGAAGGAACAAGAGAGGCATTGATCTGATCAGGTTTCACGCTTTGAAGTGAAGAATGTGCCAGGGTGAAGAAGTTCCTGATCCAAGGCCACTAAGCAATAAGGAAGGCAACCTTAGCTCTCTAGAGAGAGTCCAAGAAGCTGAAGCCAGGGAAAGGGGACCTTAGCTCTGAATGGGCACTTTTGTTACTACACCTTTGGACAACAGCAAATATGGGAAGGAATTGGAGCAAACAAGTTTTAAGTCATATTGGCCTAGCACAATGGTTCTAAACTTTGGTAGGCACCAGAATTGCTTGAAGAAATTTCTGGAAATGCTGATGCTTGTATTTCTTCACTAAAGATACTTATTTTGTTAAGCCTGTGGTGGAGAATCTTAGCTCTTTTTGTCAGTTTCTCCCAAGTGATTGATTGATTGATTGATTGATTGATTGATATTTGTGCTGGGTCTCCCTATGCAGCTCAGACTCGTAGTGATCTTCCTGATTTCTGCCACCCTAGTGCTGGGGTTACAGGTGTGTGCCATCATGCCCAGACTCCATCAAGGCTCAGAGCTCATGAGGGCAGGGCTGATGTGGCATGCAAAGCCTGGGCCCTGCACTTACCTGAGCAAGCACTTAGTCCACTGACCTATACTTCTGGCCCTTTCTCATGTGATTTACATATTCATGAAATTTAATTCCACTGGATCCATCCATTCAGGCTCACCACCAGTCTAGAGGGGAATATTCCATTTTGAAAACATGCATTGTTTTACATGATCATTTTTCTATTTTTAAATATCCCTCTGAAACTATCAGAGAAAAGTGAGCTTATTTTTAGTAAATCTAATGGATCATTCTCTGGATACAGGATAGGAAACATGGAAGAACAACTTTGGGTACCCAAATGTTCTGTTAATGTGCCTGGCGCTGGGGTAGGTGCTGAGGGTGGAGATGAATAACACAGTTTGGTTCCCAAGAGCTCAGCATCTTGTTGGGGAGATAGACAAGTAAACAAAATAAATGAAGTATTAACAGAAGAATGTATGAGGCTCTGTTCCAATTCAGGAAGAGAATGACTAACTCTGCCTAAAGGTTGGGAGGAGAGGCCACAGAGGCTTTCCCAAAACACCAGGTTGAAAGCCAAACTTCAGTGCCAGAGAGCAGCTTGCCGACCTGGCTGGGAGGTGTAGGTAACCTGGCAAGAACATGGGGAGATCTCAATCTAGGGGAGCTCTGTGTAGAGACACAGGACCATGGGCCCGGGAGGTACGGCACAGTAGGGACTTGAGAAAAAAATTGGTGATGGGGTAATTGCAATAATGTGGGAGAGTAGCCACAGCACAAATGAAGCTGGAAGCCCAATAAAGAAAGTCTTTAGACTTTGGACGAGATGAGGACTTAACGTAGGAATGTCTGCAAACCTCAGAGCCTGGAATCTTGAGTATAAAACTTGTGCTCAAATCCCTTAAATCTGAATTGGCCAAATGTAAAGAATGGGTTTCCAGAACTCCAAAAATCCAGTATTTATTTCTCATTTGACTTTGCACCCACCAAATACACACTAATAGGAACAATTAGTATTTGGCTGACATTTCATGCTTTAAGAGAAAAATTAATAGCTGATCTCATGCATGCATTTCATGACCTCAAAGCCACCACACATATCATTGGCTTAACTTTCCAGAAGATAATTTTTAGAAAAACTCAGTAACGTCCCACCATTACATAGCTTACAGAATTCCAAGTTTAAAGTTCAAACACACATGCTCTGATTGTGAATTTTATGTTTTATTAACTATAAAATATGAAAAAACATAATTCAAAACAAATGTATACAATGAGAAGCCAGAAAATAGACAGATGATGCTGTATTATAGCTTAAAAGGGAAACTCCAAAGAGACATTCTATGATTTCTGGACTCATCCAAATAGGTCTGATTGGTTTGAGGTTGCAAGTGCCCAAGCTGAGTAAGGGGAGAGATAGATAGATAGATAGATAGATAGATAGATAGATAGGTAAAAATACTAACCACAACAATAGAAAGTGAGCATTCTGAGTCTTACTTCTGTAAGAATTTGTTTCTGGCTCACTTCTTAATCTGATGCAACTTGGGTGGCATTCTTGGGTATTTCTCTTCACCTGGTAATTCAAAGTCCAGCCTGTTTCATTCTGAGGTCATCCATGTTTGTAGCTGCAAGGTTGCCATAGCAGAGAGTGTTGTATAGAGTTATTTTTCCACTCCATTATGTGATTTACTTTGGCCAGTGAGGTGTTAGCAAACATGGTACCAGCTAAGGCTGGAAAAAATATAACGGCATCTTTGTTTATCCTTGTGCCTCTGTTGTCCTGATCCATTTCCTGATTATTGATCAGTGCTCCTTTTCATGTTGCATGCTGTGGGAAAAGTACATATGTTTAATGTGGGTTGACTTTAGTTTTCAATTTGTTGCATGAGATAATGTACACATATGTAAACAAAGAGCTCTGGAAAGGATCTACCTTTGTACACAGGTCAGTTGCCTTTCATATTGTAATTAGCATTCAAATGTTTATATATCTAGTTCATCTGTACTAATGAATTAATATTTTAAGATTTAGAAAAGACATACTCAAGAAATGAATGTGTGCCATTAGAAGAGCTAAGCTAATTGCACCCTATGCTAGTGTTTCTTTTTCTTCCTACCTTCTTTCCTTCCTCCCTCCCTCTCTGTTTGCTTGCTTTCTTTCTTTCTTTCTTTCTTTCTTTCTTTCTTTCTTTCTTTCTTTCTTTCTTTCTTTCTTTCTTGTTGTCTTCTAGAGACAGGGTCTTGCAATACAATTCAGGTTGGTGTTGAGTTCAAGTTGTAGCCCAGGCTGGTCTGGAACTTACAATAGTCCTTCTACCTCAGCCTACCAAGTGCTGGAGTTGCAGGTGTGTGTCACTGTGCCTGGCTGGGGAGATAGCTCATTGACATAAGCACCTGCCTGGCAAGCACAAGGTCCTGAGTTCCACCCCTGGTACAAAATGAAAACAGCCCCAAAAATCTAAAGTGCTAGGTTCTTTTGGATACATGATGATAGCAACTAAGAGGGTTTCAGGCAAGCAAAAATTTGTTAGGCTCCTGTAATTTCACTGTGAGATTATAAAGGAATTAATTCTTCAACCCAATTCACCCTCAGATGTGGCTATTAGTTTACAAAAACTATTCCTAACACTTGGAAATTTGATGATGTTCTGAATCTCTGTTCTTGCTAGTGACATCTCCATACCTTGACATTTGGGGATGAGATAGACCCTTGTCCCCAGGCACTGGTGATATTTCTTCCTCAGAGATTTTTATCTTTCCACTATTTTTATGGTTACATGTTTGATGACATTGCATAGGCATATACCTTCTACACTCAACATAGTCTTCCATTCACATGGAAGAAAAAGCCATGTTGGTTTGAGACATTCTTGTATAGGTCAGAACAGTGTTAGATGCTTGCGTTCTGCAAGGAAATTTCTCCTGAAACTGGGGGTATGTGGGTCTAGAGTTCTTCACAGCCTGGCAGAGGTCCTAGCTGCAGAGTTTTCTCCTCCTTTGGCAAAAAGAAAGGTATTTTAGGAGACTGATTGGGTTGGATCTCACTCATTGCCTGGGAGAAAACAGCAAGCTTTGTCTGGCTTTCACGTATACTCCCTTCAACAGTCAGACACCTTCCCCTGACCCATGGAGATGTGGTAACTTGCAGCAGTGCTAAACTAGGATTATGACTCCCACGCTGACATTAGCAATTGATTGAAATGCGGTTTCAGGCGAGGGCAGGAGGAAATAGTACAGAACAATACAACCAAATTCATTGTGCTAAGTTTGATGTATGGTTCCCTGAGAACCAGGTGTGAATTGAATAACAAGGATATTATCGGCTCAGGGTTCCACTGGGTGGTGTAGAAAGGTGGGCCTGTGCTATACTGGCCAACCTGCCTTCACTCATAACTGTCTCTTCTCCTTTTCTGTTTTCTTAAACTCAATTCCCTTTTTCCTCTGTCTCTTTCTCTTTCTTTCTTACCTGCCTAACAATTGGGTGTACATACTTCAATAGGAAGGCAATATTTCTGAATCCTGACCACTATAATCCCTACCTTAAGAATAGGGATGAATTTGCACATGAGCAGTTCCAAATCTGGAAGAAGGGAATAAGGTGGGGAGAATGAATAATTTTGTGAACTTGTTTTTTTGCCAGACAAAATATAAGCTCTTTAAGTTTGTGGGTGTATTTGCTCCATGAAATCCCTGGTTGTTGGGGATTACCAGGTTGAAGTGAAAAAAAAAAAAAACAAACAAACTGAAGATTAAGGGGTTTAACTTAAGGTTACTCAGATAAATGGTGGAAGGAATTCAAGGCCAAGTTCATTCGTCTCCCACCTCTTTGCTTTCTACTACTGCTTATACCATATGCTGTGTCTGATATATTTCATTCATTTAGATAATATTTCCTGGACAAAAGCTAAATACCAGATACTATACTGGTACTTTTGACATTTCAACATTACTTTGTTTCTTTCTTTGTTTCCATCTTCTAGGGAGCCGTTTAACCTAAGCTCTTGGTCCACATTAGTTTGGGTGGGTTTGATCTTATAGTGCGGAACTGGAAATCATTGATCTGTGCTACCCAGAGTAGTTGGTTTAAAATTAGGTATGTGACAATTCTTTTTTATTTTTATTTATTTATTTATTTTTTGCTTTTTGAGACAGGGTCTCACTGTGCAGTTCAGGCTGGCTTTGAGCTCACTTTTGTAGCCCAGGCTGGTCTCGAACTCACAACGATCCTCCTGCCTCAGCCTCCCAAGTGCTGGGATTACAGGCGTGTGCCACCACGCCCGGCTGGTATGTGACAATTCTTATCACTGAGATTTACTCTGGAATCTTTTTCTGGGATTTAAGGAAAGAAAGCGTATATCAAAATTGCCTTAGAGGAGAGCCAGAGAACCAGTTCCTATAAAAATTAACAGATGTCTGAAGGATACATAGAATTGAGCAGATGGAAATTTGGATTAAATACAATTCAGGTAAAGAGCACAGAAAGTGCAAAAGGGATAACTGTATACCCAATACAATGAATAAAGGCTAACATCGTGGATAAATGAGAAAAGTCACTGAGAGAGGGTTTTCAAAAGCTAAACATGGATAGTTTTATACCTTGTAGTTAAGAAGGAAACAAATTTTTATCTTAACACATGCAAGAAGAAACAGACTTGATTTTTAAAATCAACCTATGCAGTAGACTATGGGCTAGGAATAGCTACTGGATACAGGAGACACAGTCACAATAGTAATGTAGGAGTTTTGGGAAGAAATAACTGTACCTTGCATTAGGAAGAGTTATCAGTAACTGTAGAAAAAGCTAGACTGATTTAGGGGATATTTTGAAGATAACTGTGATGACAGAGGACTTGGAGAGAAGAGGAAAAAATCATGCTTCCTAGGTCTCTGACGTGTGTGACCAGAAGGAAGATGTTCTACTTTAATGACTTAAGAGATTCATGATACAGCAGGATGTAGGCTGAGGCACTGAGGAATGAATTCAAACTTGGTCCTGTTATCTAGCTAAGTGTTGGAGATGTGTAAGTGACAATTTTTAGTAAACAGATGGAATTAACAACCTGTGTTTAGAGCTTAGAAAATAAGTTTCAGATAGAGAAGCACATCTGTGAGGCCACTTGGAGCTGTGGGTATAAATGAAGTTCCTTTAAGAAAGCGTAAGAATTATAAAGAGTTTAGGAGTGAGCATTCTGGTGCTTTCATTTCTAATCTCTCTCTCTCTCTCTGTCTTTCTCTCCCTCTCTATTTCCCTCTCTATCTCTATTTCTATCACTGTCTCTGTCTCTATATCTATCTGTCTGTCTGTATATCTATCTATTATCTATTTGTATCTCTGATTTAAACATAATTTTCAAAAAAACATAAAACCATAATTTTCAGAAACATAAGACAAATACTTGTCAAAATGTTTTTTGGCTTATCATTATTGATGGAACAAAGCAGATCTTAAAGGTTAGTTCAATTTTAAGCTCACTGTCAAATCTAAAAATTCAATAGAAGGTTTACCACAATAAAAATGGGCAGTTTAAACCATAACCAAGATGTAGAATCAACCACGGTATCTGTATTAGTTACTTTAACATCATCAAAACAAAATATCTGACACCCGCAGTGCAAAAAATGACAAACAGGTGCTGGCTGGCTTCAAGGAAGAAATACATGGGGGAAATCCTGGTGGAGCAAAACTGTTCAGTCCTTAGCAGCCACAAAGCAGAAAGTAAATGGAGAGGCCTGGAGGGAGCTGCACTGAAGCGGACCACCACTGCAGTGATCATTTCTGATCAGGCACAGCCCCCTAACAAGTGGCCAGAGAAGCCCACAATCCAATCACCTTTCACAGATGTGAGATGTTTAGGGGACATTTTTGGCCATAATAGTTTCTATCAACACATGAGTTAATAATTAAAGTAAATATAATGTGGGGATGAGGACGTAGTGGGGTGGTAGAGTGCTTGCTTAGGAGGAAAGAGGGCCTCGGGAAATGCAAAACACCCAGATGGCCAAAGCAGTTTTTAAAAAGAGCAAGAGAAAGGTGGAAAATATATATCTCCAATTTGAAATTTTACTACTGAAAGATAGTAATTAAGACATTGTTAATATTAGTGCAAAGATAGACATACAGACAAAGAGAACAGAATTAACGGTGTAGCAATTAGATCTCACATTTGTCATTATAAACAAAGTAGGCAAGCAGATAGTGGACAGAAAGTTTGTTTCAACAGATGGTTCTTAGATAACTGGAGACAGAGATAGAGATAAGTGAATAGATATAGTGAGAGAGAGAGAGAGACAGAGACAGAGACAGAGAAAGAGACAGAGAGAGGCAAGATAGAGATAGGGATAAGGATAGAGCTAGAGACAGAAGTACAGACAGAGACAGAGGTAGAGGGAGGAGGAGAAGTAGAGGTAGAAGAAGCCATGAAGAATGACAGAATAAATAAATAAATTCAGTTCAGCAAAGCTAACTTTTGTGCTTCAAATTATACAATCAATCAAGTAGAAGACAGTAATCTGAGAGAATATATTTGACAATTATGTATCAGAATAAAGATATATAATTATATATGAATATTATTACAACTAAACAAAAAGATAAGTTATCCAATTATAAAATGGGTAAGGTTTTGAAAAGATAGTTCTAAGAATAAGTACAGATAGCTCTTCTACATATGAAAGTATAGCAATATAATTTCTCATTAATTAAATTTTCAAAAGCCACAAGGAAACAGCAATCTATGCCCATGAAATTTTCTACAATAAAAGAGAAAGACAGCCATTGTTGCACAGATGTAGGCAATTGACATCTCCAATACATTCCTTTGGGAACTTAAAATGATGTGGGTACATTGTAAATTATTTTTGCTGTTTCCATATTTTAGCAATTCCTTAAT
>PVJA010011237.1:11809-55322 GCA_004027025.1 Myocastor coypus
ACAAAAAAAAAAAAAAAAAAAAAAAAAAAAAAAAGAGCCGGGTGTGGTGGTGCATGCCTGTAATCCCAGCACTCGGGAGGCTGAGGCAGGAGAATTTGTGCGAGTTCGAGACCAGCCTGGGCTACAAAAGTGAGCTCAAGCCCAGCCTGAACTGCATAGTGAAACCCTGTCTCAAAAAGACCAAAAAAAGAAAAAAAAATATATTGTATGCTCATGTCCATAAGAGTGTTATTCTTAACAGGTAATATATAGAAATAGTCCAGTTGTCCAGTAATTGGCTAATAGATAACTATAATGTGGTGTTTTTCCTACAAGGAAATATTAGACATTAAAGTATTTAATACATGCTCTAAACAAAAGAATCTCAAAAGTATCCTGCTAGGTGGATGAAGTCAATGAGAAAAGAATATTTTTTGTTTCCTTTATGTAATGGGCAAATGTATGGAGTGATTTAGACAGAAAATGAGTCAGTGTTTGTTAAGAGTAGGTTAGGGAGACATAGGACATATTGTGTAAATACTGCTGGGCACAGATTTCTTTTGAAGATGAGGAAAATATTCTAAAACAGATTTTTTTGACAAGTTTACAACTAAAATTGTATTAAATTTTATATTTGAAATGACTGAACTTTTATGTTTTGTATATGTTATCTCAATATGTTTGTGAAAAAAGAGAACATGTATTAAAATAAAAGACTTTTGTGGATTTATAATACTGAAACAAAGTTATGAAGAGCTCAAATTGAATTTTTCACAGGAAAATGAGAGTCTAAATATAAAATTCATTTGAATGTACATAAGTGAAAATAATTTTCTTTTGTTCTGTGCTATATATAATCATAGTTCTGTGCAGTTATAAATTAGCTTACAGAAGCAAAAGATATAGGGTCCTTCACAGAATCAAATTCAGATTTATTGAGAAGAACATATAACTGTTAGATATGATTCCTCGTTCTTCATTGTTGTAAAGCATGTAAAATGGACTATCTTGGCATTTTCGGGTGTGTAGGATCAGTCGTATTGAGAATATTCATACAGTGCAGCCATCACACCATCGTCGATGCTCTGAACCTCTCCATCATCCAAAACTGAAGATTTATGTCATTAACATTGGAACTCCTGGGCGGCCAAATAGCTCAATGGATTAAAGCACCTGTAGACAGGACCAGGAGCCAGGGATTCAATCTCCAGGCCTGCGCTTCAGGCCCTGACCCTGGGGCCCGCTGAGATGGGCAACTGAGACTGGGCATGGTGGCACATTCCTGTAATGCTAGCTCTTAGGAGGTTATAAGCAGGCAGATTACTGTGAGTCTGATCTAGTAGTGAGATCCTGAACACCCTGTAAACCTTTCCCTAAAATACAATAAAAAAAAAAACAAAAAACAAACAAACAAAAAAAACATAGTAACTCTCTACTATCTCACCTCCACAGTTCCCGGCAACCACCACTTTTCTTTCTGTTTCAGTGATTTTGATAACTTTAAGCATCTCATGGAGGCAGCCTCAGTCACCATTTATCCTTTCTCCCAAGGCTTTTTAATAACATAATGTTCTCAAGATTCATCCATAGTAGAGTAGATGTCAAAATTTTCTTCCTTTTTAGAGTTGCATAATTGTCTATTGATGAATGCTTGAGTTGTTTCCACTGTGCAATTCATTTGTGCAATATCTTATTGGCTAAAATAAGCCTGGAGGCCAGGCCATACTCAAAAGGAGTGGGACAATATCCCTCATTTCATATTGGCAGCAGCTCCAATGTCGTATTACCTATCACATGGTCATAGTGAGCAGAAAAATTAAGGTCATTGCAAACTACTTTCCACAATCATATTTTATAATAATCTTCTTTTGAAAGATTTACTTAGATTAATTATTATATGTTGATTTATGTGTTTATTTTATTCCCATCACCTTCAGTAGCTCCATAAGTGCCAAGACTATGTAGGTTTTTATTTAAGGTACTTGTTTATTCCTAACAGAGGTTTTGGCTCATAACAGAGAGTAAGTGAGTGATTAATTGTTTACCTCTTGGCGAGACCCTCAAGGTGATGAAAGAACTTGAAATAAATTGTTGACTCAAACAGAGCTTGCCTTTGCCTATATGATAGCCTCTAAAAAGAGTTATACCTGGTGACAGCTTGCATATTATATACCACTGTAATCTGGAAAAGTTAAGAAAATCAAAGATAATTTACAGGCTTTTAAGATTTGTTTAAAGCATCTGAAAATGATTTGGAAAAGACCTGAGAGATGGTGGTCTCACTTTATGTGTTAACGTAAATTAGTAGCTGAAAATGCTAAAAGTATATACACATAGGTAACCCACACTAAAATTTGAGTTGCCAGGCACAGAGTGGCACCCAGGGATCCATATTCAGGACAATCACTTGGGTTCAACTGTCATTGTATTTGACCTTCAGGGTCACATCTGTGCTGCTGTTGCTGTTGCTGCTGCTACTGCTGCTACTTGTTACAAGCACCACCCATTCCTAGTTCTGAGTGTGCATTTCTGGAGTGTCAGTATCAGTTAAGAAACATCCCCATATTAGGGGACTAGAATACAGTTTTGTAGGATTTTCTTCTAAGCTTTCCATCTGTTAATAATATTACTCCCCCAACCCAAATGCTAGTAGTCTTGCTTATGGTTACTATTACACTCTCGCTCCTGTTTTAACTTTTCCTACATTTCCAATTTCCTTTGTTAAATACTTTCTTTTAAAATAACTGGTCTGGAGAAGCTCAGTCAACCCAGGTCGCATAAAACAGGTTCAAAGAGATATACAGGGAGATAAAACCTCAATCACAAGCTGGCAACACCGTAAGAAGGAAGGTGAAGACAGAGTTTCAGATCTTGAAGACACAGTCATAGCTAGTGAAAAGGAAAGACAGGGTGTCATAAAAACAACCAGGATGCAGGAAAAAATAATTAAACATCTGCAAGATGATGTAAAAATGAACAACGTGAGGTTAATGGAACTCAGTGAGAAAAAAGGAGTAAATACAAATGATACGAATAGAATATAGGCAGAAGTAATAGCAGAAAATTTCCCAAATATAACAAAACAATCAGAAAATCAGGGAACTGAAGCATACATAACTCCAAATAACATCAACCCAACTAAAAACACACTCAGACATATAATAGCCAAGACCCCAGAAAACCAGCAGAATAATGTACTAAACACCACAAGAGAAAAGAAACAGATCACATTTAAAGGAAAACCCATCAGAATAACGGCAGATTTCTCTTTAAAAACCATGAAGTCAAGAAGAGCATGGAGCAGAGTGCTTCAAGTCCTCCGTGAAAACAAATTTCAGCCCAGACTGCTATACCCTGCAAAACTCTCTTTCAAGTATGAGGGAGAAGTGAAATACTTCCATGACGAGGAACAACTAAAGAATTTCATGATGTCGAAGCCAACCTTAAACAGACTACTAAAAGATATTTTAGAAAGTGACCAAAATGACCTGAACTTCACAAATGAGAACAGAAAGAATCCATGAAATAGGGCAACCAATTAAACTCAGGAGAAAAAGGAGTATACTGTAGTAAATAAAAGACATGCCAATCATAAACGGATACATTTCAATTATAACCATCAATGTAAATGCATCCAATGTTCCAATTGAGAGAAATAGACTGGCATAATGGATAAGGAAGCAAAATCCAACAATATGCTATATACAAGAAACACATTTAACTAACAAAGAAACTCATAGGCTAAAGGTTAAAGGCTATAAAACAATACTACATGCTGCAGTATTAAAAAAAAAAAAAAGCAGGAGTAGGGGTAGCGATCCTGTTTGCAGACAGTCTAAACTTCAACCCAAGACTGACAAAAAGAAATAAGGAAGGCCACTACATACTGGTTAGGGGAAAAATTCAAGACGAAGAGGTAACACTCATAAATATGTACACATCCAACATGGGAGAACCAAGTTATATAAGAAAAATCTTAATGACAGGAAAAAGTCTACTATCCAATACCACAACCTTAACAGGAGACCTTGATAGCCCTTTATTACAAACAGTTAGGTCAAGCAGACAAAAGATTAGCAAAGAAGTAGTAGAACTGAACCAGATCTTGGAACAACTGGACTTAGTGGGCATACACACAGTGTTCCACCCAACAACTTCTGAATACGTATTTTTTTTCAGCTGCACATGGCACATTCTCCAAAAGAGACCATGTACTAGTGCATAGGTCATGCTTAAGTGTATGGGAGAAACCAGAAATTATACCATGTATATTATCTGAGCACAGTGCAATAAAATTGGAAATAAATGACAAAAGAAATCATAAGAACTCCAGAAATACATGGAAATTAAACAACATCTTGCTCAGCAACCAGTGGGTTACAGATGAAATTAAATAAGAAATTAAACAATATTTACAATTTAATGAAAATTCAAACACAACCTACTGGAATTTATGGGAGGCAATGAAAGCAGTTCTTAGAGGGAAATTTACAGCCCTGAACTCACACATTAAGAACACAGAATGGGAACAAATAAATACTCTGATGCAGCACCAAACCTGACTAGAAATAGAAGAGCAAATGAAACCCAAAGCCCAAAAATGGGACGAAATTATAAAGATTAGAGAAGAAATTAACTCAATTGAGACAAAGAAAACAATACAAATAATTAATGAATCAAAAAGCTGGTTCTTTGAAATATTAAATAAAATCAATAAACCTCTAGCTAACCTCATCAAAAACAGGAAAGAAAAGATTCAAATTCAGGCAAAAGGAATGAAAAGAGTGAGATTACTACAGAACGAGCAGAGATTCAGAGGAGCATTAATAGCTACTTCAAGAATCTTTACTCTCACAGTATTGAAGACACAGATGAAATGGACAGATCCTAGAAAGGAGCGAACTATCAAAACTGAATCAGCGAGATATAAGAATTCTCAATAACCCTATAACAGTCAACGAAACACAAAATGTAATAAAAAGTCTACTGGCAAATAAAAGTTCAGGTCCTGATGGATTCACAGCTGAATTCTACAAGAAATTTACAGAAGGCATAATCCCAATACTCATCAAACTCTTCAATTAAATTAAAAAGGAAATGATCCTCCCAAAATCATTCCTAGAGACAAGTATTGCACCAATACCAAAACTAGAGAGAGATGCAACTACAAAAGCGAACTACAGGCCAATCTCTCTCATCAACATAGGTGCAAAATTCCTCAATAAAGTCCTCATCAATAGAATACAGCAAATCATCAAGAAGATTATACACTATGACCAGGTAGGATTCATCCTAGAGATGCAAGAATGGTTTAATATATGCAAATCTGTAACTGTAATAAACTTTATCAATAGAACCAAAGCCAAAAATCACAGTATCATTTCTTTTTTTTTTTTTTGGAATTTTTTATTTTATTTTATTTTTCTTGTTTCAGAACTTTTGTTTGTTTACTCACTCATTTTTTTTTTTTAATGTCTGGCTCAGCCTGCCCCGAGGGCAGGGCTGGTGCAGCATTTGGTGCCGGGGATCGAACCATGGTCCTTGAAGCCGCCCAAGCTTTCCCAAGCAGGTGCTTTAGACCACTGAGCCATCCCGCCAGGCCCCAACACAGTATCATTTCAACTGATTCACAAAAGTCTTTTGACAAAGTCCAGCACTCATTCATATTCGAAGTACTATAGAAAATTGGAATTCAGGGTCTCCATCTTAACCTGATAAAAGCCCTCTGTGACAATCCAATGGCTAACGTAATTCTAAATGGGGAAAACTGAAGTCTTTTACTCTGAGATCTGGTACAAGACAGGATGTCCCTTACTGCCACTTCTATACAATATAGTTCTGCAATCATTCGCTGCAACCCTAAGACAAGAGAGAAAAATAAGAGGAATTATTTTTTAATGAATAATAACAGGTAAAGAAAAATTGAAACTGTCATGATTTGCAGACAACATGATAACCTACTTGAAAGACCCCAAAACTCCACCAAAAAGCTACTAGAATTAGCACATAAATTCAGTAGCATAGCAGGGTACAAAGGCAACACACAAAAGTAAATAGCATTCCTTTACACAGATTGCAAACATACTGAAAGAGAAAATAGAGAAAGAATACCTTTTACAATAGCATCGAAAAAAATGAAATACTCAGGAATTAACTTAATTAAAGAAGTAAAAGATCTATTCAATGAAAACTACAGTACTATGAAAAAATAGATCCTAGAGGATTTCAGAAAATGGAAAGATATTCCCTGCTCCTGGATAGGAAGAACCAACATTGTGAAAATAGCCTTACTTGCAAAACTGTTATACTGATTTAATGTAATCTCTATCAAAATACCACCAACATACCTCACAGACCTGGAAAAAACATTCCTAAAATTTATTTGGAACCAAAAAAGACCTAGAATTGAAAAGACAATCCTGGGCATCATCAAAGACAAGGCAGGAGGCATTACAATTCCTGACCTAAAATTATACTACAGAGCTACTGTGATACAATCAAGATCTTATTGGCAACAATATAGACCTGAAGAATAATGGAATAGATTATAAGATGCAGAAGCAAATACAAATACACTTAACCACCTTATTTTTGACGAAGAGGCCAAAACATATTTACTGGAAGGAAGATAGCTTCGTTGACAAATGTTGCTGAAAAAAATGGCTCTCTACATGCCAAAATCTAAAACTTAATCCAGGTCTATCACCATGCACTAAACTAAAACCAAAATGGATTAAAGATCTGAATATTAAAAGAGAAACCCTAAAAATCCAAGCGGAGAAAGTCAGAGGAAATCTTGAAGACATCAGGGTAAGCAAAGAGTTCATAGACAAAAATCAAGAATCAACAAATGGGACCTCCTCCAGCTGAGAAATTTCTTCATGTCAAAAGAAATTATCAACAGAGTGAAAAGACAACCCACAAATTGCAAAAAGATTTTAACTAATGAGTATTCAGACAAAGGTCTTCTACTTAGAATTTATAAAGAACTAAAACCATTAGGGTCCCAAAATTCAAAGACTCAATCTAGAAATGGGCGTCTGAAATAAATACACATTTCTGTGAGAAAGAAATTCAACAAGCCTATAAACACATGAAGAAATGCTCCACATCGCTAGCAATTCATGAAATGCAAATCAAAACAACACTTAGATAGCATCTCACCCCAGAAAGAATGGCTATCATAAAGAAATCAACCAACAACAAATGTTGGAGAAGCTGTGGGAAAATAGGAACACTTTTCCTCTGCTGGGTGGAATGCAGACTGCTGCAACCATTATGGAAAGCAGTGAGGAGACTCCTTAAAAAAACTAGAACTGGAAATTTCTTTCAATCCAGCTATCTCCCTACTAGGAATTTCTCCAGAAGTACTGAAAATATTGTATCATAGTGATATCTGTGCACCTATGTTCATAGTAGCACAATTTGTGATAGCCAAATCTTGGAAAAAAACAAAATGCCCATCATTTGAAGAATGGTTGACAAAAATGTGCTATTTTCATAAAATGGAATATCATTCAGCTATAAAAAATGATAAATTAGAAGACTTCATATAAGTGGATATATCTTGAACATATAAGTGAAAATAACCAGACCTACATATGCAAATATCATATAGTCTCCCTAATGTAAGAACTCAAAAGAAGAAAATAAACAATAAAGAAAGAGAGAGAGAGAGAGAGAGAGAGAGAGAGAGAGAGAGAGAAGGAAAGAAAGAAAGAAGGAAAGAAAGAAAGAAAGAAAGAAAGAAAGAAAGAAAGAAAGTTTAGGGGGTAACAGGAATCAAACTCAAGACCTTGCATTTTCTACATCCTCAACCCCTATAATTTTTTTTTAGAAGAGTGACTTAAATAGAAAATGCATTTGGAATAGTTAAAAAACTAAGGTTTATTGAAAGTGTTAATGTTTAATTATTTGACCAATCTTACATACGTAGTCTATTAATCTAAACAGAATTGATGAAAATATGTAGTATAACCATTGTTAAATTTGTTCTTGTATTGAAATTCTGTAGTATATGTACACTTGCTTGTTACTCTTTTTCTATCTTTTTGTCTGCCATTTTTACTCTTTAAAATAAAATTTTAAATATTAAAACAATAGCTTGTTTGGAGTTCTTTTTTCTGACCTGACTTTGGCCAATGGACACAGCGTATTTGTTGTATTCTTTTTTCAAGGGAACAATATAGTGCAGGAAACATTTTATAATAGTATTTTATAACGAATCACCCATTAATCACATAGAAGTGCAAGACATCTGTTCACGTACATAGACACTAAAGACTCCAGCTGAGTGCCTAGATCCCAATATCCTCCGGCATGAGTGTAGCTGAAAAACATAATTTCTCCCACAAGTTCAACTGAAGGTCCAGAGCTGGTAGCAAAGACTCATGGAGGTCTGCTTTATGGATCTGTGTTGAACCCTGAGATCAGTGGTAGAAGCTAGGAAGTCTATGCCAGTGGAATAAAGGTTCTGTGCCAGCAAGCTGTGGGATCTGAACTGGAGCTAGGAAGCAAAGCTCAAGGTAAGCATGAGAGTTCCCCCAGAAGTACCACAGCTATCCACAGCAACGGTGAGGTCCTGAGCTCCTCAAGCAAAGAAGAAGCTGAATTCCCATCAGAAAAGCCAGTGTGACAAGCTTTTCCAAGAGGTTGAGCAGTGCCCCATCTTCCTTTCTAGAGCTAGGAAGTGTTGCTCAAGACAAGCACTCAAGCTTCTCCAAAGTTCATCAAAAAAGCCAGTATGACAAGATCCTCCAGCAAAACAGCCCAAGAGAACTAGCAGCTTGCAACAGATCCAACAGCTTCTCCAAATAGTGCCCCTAACAGTGTTTCAGCACCTTTGCCTGTTCTGCCTTTAGGCTGCCAGTGACAGTCTTCAGGTGGGCCTCCCACACCCAGCACCATGCTAGTTTAATTCATCCGGGTGCAATAAGTGACTGCCAGTTAGAAATCCACTACAGTATTCAACCTTCCAGTACAGTGACCTAGAAGTTTCCTCCACATGGCTCTCCTGTTGAGGAAAGTGCAATGTAGCATGAATCCTTTCCAACATCAAACCCTCACCCATTGATTGCTTGGAAAATTCCACCCAGAATCATGTTTCTACACAGCCTGGAGCCCAGAGTCTCCCTACCAGCTTGTGGAACATATTGCGCACACATGACAATCTCAACAGTGAACATCTGTTATGAGATATTAGAGACTAATCTATTTGGCTTGTGGAGATGGATACACATGTGTGGGGAGGGGAAAAGTAATTTAGTTTCACTTGTTAGCAGTGTCAGTGTGGGAGAATTGAAGTTAGTCCAGGTCTCCTACCCCCAGGTCTGAATAAAAGTGATTACAACTGGCCAAAGCCAAGAAAATTTCACCCTCTATAACATACTTGATTTCCCAGTTATAAATTCAGAACCTGAATCTAAGTGTCTGTCTAATTTCATGACTTTTTGAAAAAAAAAAAAAGATCTCACAATATTCTAATAATCAAAACTAGTATGTGATTATCTCTTTTGCCAATAGATATTCTTTGGGATCAATGATCAGTGAAGATATTTGGTCAAAAAATGACAAAAATTCATAACTGAATTTTATTTTCTAATTATTAAATCTATTATTTTTTGCATGAAATGAATCATTTCTTGGCTTTCTGCTGACCAAGTTCATTGAGTACCGAAGCACTTTTTTAGCACAAGTATTACTGCATAGAACTTTTCTTAAAGACTTAGACCAGTGGTGATGAATCTACAGCAAGTGTGCTTTCTGTATAACTTTTATCATTGAAAACTCTCTAAAGTTCATCGTAATGTTTTCAGTTCTTCTGGAAAAATAATCAGGGGCTGGGCGGATAGCTGGGTGAAATGGAATCTCTGTTTCTATCTTTTTGAGGAATCTCCAAACTGGTTTCCACAGTGGTTGTACCAGCCTGCCCTCCCACCAACAGTGGAGAAGGGCTCCTTTTTTTTTTTTTTTTTCCCAAAACCTCTCCAGCATTTGTTATTGGCTGACTTTTTGATGATAGCCATTCTTTCTGGGGTGAAGAAAAAAGTCCATCATCATTGACTTAACCATTCTCAGTATGAAGCTTAATTCTTTAGGGAAAGCAAGTCCAATAAAATCTGCATATGCCTCAAAACCGTCAAATCCATTTGTATCAGAGGGACTACCTCAAATACCATTTTCTCTATGAAGGCTTGTAAAATATCAACACTGGGAAATAGTTTCTTTCCCTCTATTCCCATAATACTTATTCTGGTCGGTACATAATTTTTCATTTCTTTGCTCCACATTATATATTTAATTTTTGAATCTTACTCCCTGCTATCATTTGGATAAATATGGTAAACACATCTTATAGCTGTGGTCCATACATATTGGCTTGGTAAATACAGAATCAATTGGACCTGAATGCTTGCCTCTTACCATTCTGTGACTGTGACCAAGTGATTCCACAGAATACATCTGAGGAAAAATATAGGTAATTTATTATTTGCTCCGAGTTTTCAAAGTTTCAGTTCAGGGTCCGTGAGCCCTCTTACTTTGGTCCTGTAGCAAGGCACTCATCATGCAGAGACATCCTGTGACAATATCACAGTATCCAGGATGCAAGGAGAACAGGAAAGGTGCTCCTTCAAAATGACCTAGCCTCCTCATGCTATATTTCTAAATGTTTCTGCCACCTCTCAAAAGTGCCACAAACTAGTTGCCAAATCTTTATTATTTGAGGTAAAAGACCATCTCTTTGTCAAATTGTGCAAGGAAAACTGAATATCCCTATTGTTATGGTTTCTGTCTCATTGTCCCCACAAAGTCTCATGCAATCATGGGGTGGGGACTTCTAGAGTTTCAGATTAACTCGTGATCCCCCGGGATTATAGGTGTTACAAGGATTGGATTATGGGTCTGAGTACTGTTGGAATTATGGGTGTATCCTGAGGCAGATAGCCTGAGGCAGAGAGCCTGAGTGTAATATAAGAGAGACACAGAAACAGACTTCTCTCTGTTGCTGTTGTTGGCCGGTTGCCATTGTTGCTGTCCCCCTGCCATGAACTGAATGCTCTCTGCCCTGTGCCATGCAGCCTTGGAGCCCACCTAATGTGGACTGAAACCTCCAGTAACTCACCGTTACTGAATAAACCTTTCCTTCTTTCATTTTGGGTGTTGGATATTTGTCCCAGCAATGAGAGAAGAGTAACTGAGACACATATGCAAAAGGTTGAGATTAGATCCTTTCCCTCACTATGCACAAAATCATAGGTTAAAGATGCAAAAAAGACCTAGGTCTTAATGCCTAAAACTTTGGAAGTACTAGAAGTAAACAGAGAGACTATCTGAATTAACGGAATAGGGAAAGGCCTTCTGAAGAGGATACAATAACTCAGAAAATAATATCAAAACACACAAATCAGATTACATCATTAAAACATTTCTCTACAGCATGTAAAACAACTAATAGTGAAGAGACAGCCTACAGAAGGGAGAAAAATTGTTATCAGATACTCTTCTGAAAGATGTTTAATATCTGAAATCTATTAAGAATTGGAAAAATGTAACACCAAAAAATCAAATATGTCAATTAATAAATGAGCAAAAAATCAGCAAGATATTTCTTTAAAGAAGTACAAAGAGCCAGTAAAAGTATAAATATGATTTAACATCTTCAGCCATTAGAGAAACGTGAGTTAAAATGACACTAAGCTTCTATGTCATCCTCATCAGAATATAATATATGAATACAAAGAAAAATAAACAATATAATCACAAAGAAAGATAATTAGTGCTGGTAAGGATATAGAACAAAAACAGTCTTTTTATACTACTAGTGAGAATGAAAATTAGTACAACCACTACAAAGTACCAGTACGGAGATTCCTCAAAAACTAAGAATTGAATTTCCACGTGACCCTATTATATCAATCAATTCTGGGAGGGGTGCAATCAGCATGCAGCGAGAATGCATGCATACCCATGCTTACTGAGACATAATTCACAATAGCCAAAATATAGAATGACTAGCTGCTCATCAACAGACACATGGAGAAATAGAATGGAGCATTATTCAGTTGTACAGAGCAGAAGGTGCCTCTGCAGGAGATGAAATGGAACTAGGACACTGCCATGTTAAATAAAGTAAGCTAGACTGAGAAAGACAACTATGATGTGCTTTCTTTAACAGGCACAATCTAGAAAAGGGGACATGTAAGAAGAAGGAAGACAGGAACAAAGGAATAAAGAGTAGGGGAAAGGAAGATAGGAGAAATACGGGAGGAAAAAAATTAGTAATTATGTTTTTAAGAGAGCATGATGTTAATGTGAATTTTTTTTTTTTTTTCTGCTTCAGGCTGTCTCTGGGGATCGGACCGTGGTTCTGTGTGCCTTATAGGGATTTACCGCATAGTTGTTTAAATCACTAAGCTAAGCGGGGAGCCCCTGACATGAATTTACTGAGGTGAAAATGTTCCCATTACAACCTGTGAAGTGAGACCACAGGATACAAAACCGTATATAAGTCATTGTCATTTCTTTTTAATTTTCAGAAATCCATTGTTAATGGGAGGAGTGGGGAGGAAAGGGAGGGAAAGAGATTTAATAAAGAATTTAGATGTGTGATGTACACATACCAACTTCCCACAAGGAAGTTTTGTGCTACCCACATGCACCAATAATATTTTTTTTAAAAAAATAAAAATGTGAAAAAATAAAGGCTGGCCAGATAGTTCAGCAGACTAAAAATCCTGCTTAGGCAGAGAGCAGTAGCCAGAGTGCAATATCAGGCGTGCTATGCCCGCCCTGCCGCTGGGGCACCCTGAGACTGCTGTTGAGACTGAGTGTGGTGGCACACACCTGTAATCCCAGCATTTGGGAGGCTGAAAACAGGAGGATGACTAAGAGTTTGATCTACATAGTACAACTCTGTACACCCTATAGACCCTGTCCTAAACTCATAAAAAATAGCAAACTGATCAAGCAGTGACCGTGACTCATCCAAATGGCTGACACCCACAACAGTTCTATGAAGCAGTGTACATGGTTCCAAAGTAAATCCTGAGGAACTTTGACTGACCTTGGGAGATAGAAAAGTTAAATGTTTTTCTATACAGGTCTTGCTTAAACTTGTTCTTAATCAATCAGCAGAAAAGTTTAACTATATGGCATAAAACATAAAGCTAGATTAGAATGCTGAGCTGTAAAAGGCTTAAATCAACAGCTTCCAACGTTGCCAGTTTTACCAATAATCCACTGTGATTATTGAACATTGGATTATGTATACAACTACTTTCTCTTAGTTCGTGAAAAATAAATAATCGAAAAATAAAAGGCATTTGTGAATTTTAAAATACATTGTTGTATGGAGGTATCAATAAATTGATTAGAATGGTGTATATTTAAGTATTTTATTCTGTCTCTGAAAGGAAGATGCCAAGTAGTTTTTTTATTTTATTTTATTTTATTTATTTATTTATTTATTTTGTCTATTTGAGACAGGATCTTGCTATGCAGTTCAGGCTGGACTTGAGCTCATTTTTGTAGCCTGGACTAGTCTTGAACTTGCACTGATTCTCCTGCCTCAGCCTTCCAAGTGCTGGGATTATAGGTATGCACCACTGCACTTGGCTTAAATTCCATTTTTTTTTATTTTTTTATTTTTATTTTTATTGTTTTATTTTTTGTCGTACCAGGGATTGAACTCAGGACCTCGCACTTTGTAGGCAAGCTTATTGTACCGAGCTATCTGCTTGGCCCTTTTAAGAATATTTTTGGGTATGCTAAGGAAGAATTTCAGAATGTCTTTGAAGGCAACACTAAACCATACAATAATTATTTTCAAATTCATATTAATTTGCTCAGTGAAAATTTTTATTGCCTTTATTTTGTATTCTCTTTTTAAAAATTCAATATAAATAAATAAAAATATAAGGTGATAGATGTATCAACTAGCTTGGTTGTAACCATCTCACAATCTATATATATCTTATGACATGATATATACCTTAAGTGTATCTAATTTCATTTGTCTATTTTATTTTTCTCATTTCTCTATACAGATCTATAGTACATACACATTGTAGATTTTTGAATAAAATTTTAAGATTTTTAAATAAAATTTTAATAAAATAAGATGAATTTAGCCAGAGTAACTAGCTATTAAGCAACGGAGTCAGAATTTAGTATGCAGTTCAACCACCGTTCATGTTGTTTCTATAATCATTTTCTCCGTCTGTTTTCATCCTGTGTAGGCAAAAGGTCAATCTGCACACTTTCTGAAGACAAACCATCCTTTGATTATTCAACCTACTTTTATTTCATTTCACTAAACACATCTTTTTATGTTTTTATTTTTTGTCTTATTTATTTATTTATTTATTTATTTATTTATTTATTTATTTATTTATTTATTTTGAGAGTCTCGCTATGCAGTTCAGGTTGGGCTTGAGCTCACTTTTGTAGCCCAGACTGGTCTTAAACTAGCAGTGATCCTCCTGCCTCAGCCTTCCAAGTCCTGGAATTCCAGGCTTGCACTACCATGCCTGGCTAAACATATTATCTTTCATCACAACAATGCTATCCTTCTTGCTGGCTGGAAATCATGAATCCACAAACTGAAAATAAAAGTAGAAAATAAGTTTTTGTTTTTGTCTAGCTACAAAATATTTTGTTGAGCAGAATTTTTTTTTAAAAGCAGAAAATATTTATTTGGGGAAAGAAGCTGTCAGGAAGACAGAAGGGGGAACCTGAGTGGCTTGGCCCCAATCTGCCTTTTCAGGGATTTTAATACAGCAAAATCACATGGCAAGGAGAGTCTAAGGTGGAAAACATGGGAACTTACACATGAGGTGGGGCAAAACTGTGGTCAACCAAAAAGACTACAAGTATAATTTCTCAGGTAAAAGTGATTAAATCAGGATTAAATGGGGAAGTGAGTCATGTAGCATGAATAGGGGCCTGTTGGGGGTTGGGTTAGTGACTCTTTGGTTCTTTTTTTAAGTTTATTTATGTTATGTTGTGGCTGGCTTAGCCTGCCCTGGGGTGGGCCTGACACAGCATGTGGTGTGGTCCCCTCCCTCTGGATCAGAGAACTATCTGGCCAGCCCCATGACTCTTTGATTCTTAAGGTAATTGATACCCATTTAGAATATCAATCCCTGATGCTTCTCCCTAGGGAATTTTGTGGCTGTGTTTGTTTACTCTTGTCTTGAGGTTGGTTCATAGTGGAAGCATTTCTTCCAAAGCTGCAAGATTGTAAGGTCACCTTGTCTTCTGTATTATCTCCTTGAGGGTCTAGCCTTATGTGACCACCTATAATATTTCTGTCTAACTTAGCTACCCACAACGTTCCCCCTTCTGAAGAAGTATCCCCAACTGCTGGAGGGAACAATGGATGCTGTGGCCTCTCTGACTTCTTCAGGCTAAAAGGGGTCATAGGTACTAAATGGCAGCTAAAGATACTCTCCAGAGGTTCTGTCTAAAGGCCCTCACTAGACAGTACACGTTTTTATCTCAGGTAGGCATATAACTTTGAATCTGGAGGAGACAAAGCCAAAGAAACAGTTAAGTATGCATGGGTCAAATAATAACACCAACAGGATAATTATGGATACAGTCAAGAAAGATTTTCACCAAGGAGATAGGAACGACTTCCCATAAAGATGACAAAGATATGGTCTGGGGGACCTCAGCATCTCATATGCCATTGCTTTGATGTCTCATATCTTATTCAACAATTCTTAAGCAGAAGACAAATTGATAAAACTGAGAGTGCATGCAGAATTCTTTCTGATTGTGCAGATTCACTGTATGAATGGAATCTTTGCAGCATAAAGGTTTTTATAGACTTGAGCCCAGAAGGGTAAATTTTTCCCCAAGGTCAAATTGTTATCTAGTAAATAAAGCTATATTGCCTCTAAATAGCAAAATACTATTTCTTCTTTGTTTGGAGCTTCTTCACCAGGTCGCTATTGGTTTTCTGTAAAGTGTTAGGTAAAATGTGTATTTACAATTCTTCCTTCTCCAAAGCTTTTTTTTCCAACACGATGTTCATTTTACTCAGAAGCCCTACCAATGTTCATTTACATGTTTTCAAAGACTTGCCTAGAAATCTAACTCTGGCTTCTGGTTTTACCACTAATTTAGGAGTAAGAAAAAAAAAAAAAAAAGAACAGTCTTAGAGGTCTGTGACTTGGAATATCCTTCAATTTTTCTTTGTATAACATCAACGTAACAGTTTGGAATCCACATAGTTTTAGTGACTAAACAGGTCACCTTGGGTATAGCCTTCAGAATTTGTAAGGCCTACAGTCTATGCCTAACGTTATAATGAAAACAAAGACATACATAAGGCAAGAGGATTTTATAGTACGGTCTCAAATTCAAATTAAGGAAAGATGTGACCATTAATTATGATATGTCAACTCCAGCCAGATTAAGAAACAACTAGGAAATTAGGAAAGTACAATTGTGCATATATTTTAAGGTATTTCCAGGGATGATTGGCATATAGACCAGCAAACTAGTGGGAGGCACCCACCCCGGTTGTGGGTGGTACCACCCAATAGGCTTGTAGTATGGATGGAATAAAAGAGGAAAAATGAAATGTGGCTGTTTCTGAAGTGCTCCTATCTGCCCGAGTGGGTGTGTCCTTCACCTTATAGCATCAGTGTGCAGTTGCTTCAGGTTACATTGGTGCCTGTACAGTGACTCCCAGGCTTCTGACCTGGGGCTCTCTTGTTCTATGGCTTCCGTTTTCTTGGACTGAGTAGCTACTGACTGTGTCCTCTGGCTCTCTGGCTCCAGACAATCATTATGTTCTCTCTCACCTCTGGTCCTTATAAACCTATTGAACAAATCACCTTACACACTTATATGTATATTTTCTATCAGTTCTTTTCTTCTAGAGAAACCTTACCAATACAGAATGTAAATTTTGTAGGTAAAGTTGGGGTTCTTATGCATCCTATTCTTCATATTAGTTCTGAAAATTATTAGATAATTAAGTAGGATAAGAATTTAGCAAACAAGGAACTATGTTTTTCATATTTAATAATAAAACTTAATCAGTGTGTTAGAATAGTAGTCCTCAAACTCTAATGGTACATGAGTCACTTGAATGCATTACTAAAGGTACAGATGCTGGAGAGCTGGTTTGGATGAGGTAGAAGAATTACCATTTCCCCAACTCCAGGTAACATTTATCGGTGAATCTGTAGACCATATTTAGATGATATGGTCTGTAGACCATATTTAGAGCATGCTGCTCCCCAAGTCTGTTTTTCATCTCTGGTACTTTACCTCCCAAACTGATATTAGGGTTGTTTCTCTATTTTGCTTTGATCCTGAAATGAGTAGGAATGATACATAGAGCTTTTTACCATAGGCGTAGAAATCGAGAAAGTGCCTTTTTATGATTTTTTTATTATTTTGCAATAAACCTAGCAATGATTTAGACAGAGTGTCTCAATCAGCCTGGTCTAGGGAATACAGGCACAGTGTAAATTCCTGACCCCATGACTGAGTAAGACAGCATGAATTATAAATGAAAATCTTCAATAATGTAAACTCTTGAGATTTGGGGCTATTTGTTATGCAGCATAACTCAATCTGTCTAGATTGATGTGAACCGTGCAGAATAATATACAGGTATTATACTGGAACAGAAGAATAAACTTCTACCACTTATTGGACTGAGGACTTAGGCAACCTACTTAACTTCTGGGACCTTAGCTAACTCATTCAAAAATGTGGATAAATCTGCTACATAATGATGGAGAATCCTGGCCTCCATAAAATTTATTGCTTCCCTGACCAATGAAGCTGAATATTTCTCTCGTTCAAGATTCCTCCCAAGAAAATATCACTTCCATTGGGAAAATGTCCATGTTTTGCAAAGTTAATATCTGAGAAATTATTATGACTTGGCCTTGTCTACAAAGCAGGGCAGCTTTCAGGATTAAAGGCCATATCCAGAGACAAAGCCACATTCAGAAACATACAACAAATTGTCCTATGGGAAAATGAAATTATCAAACAGCTGCTCAAACCCCAGACATTTTTGGGGGGTGGGAGGGTTCTTTTCCTTCTTTTCAGAGGTATGGAAGTACAGTAAATTTTTCGTATGGGCCATTTTACTCCTCAGACTTCGACTTGTGACCTCAATTACCTGGGAACATGAGGAGACATGCTCAGCAGTAGGCACTTGTGAGCACTACAGGAAGAAATCATTGTAGGCTGAGTGGGAATATTTCACTGGATAGATTTGCTTTTGGGAATTTGGCTTCTCATTCTTCCCAGTACCTCACAACTTTCCCCACAGTGCAGACCTAAATGGCAACTTGAGAAACTACAAACGCTTTGGTAAAAAATACCTACGTATTCTCCTCAGGTTTATATTTCTTTTTTTTTTTTTTTTTTTTTCTCTTTGCTTCCTCAGGGTTACATTTCATAGGAATTAGATATGGTGTGGTATACCCTAGCTGTATCATGGATCTCATATAAATCATCTCTTTACATATAACTTTGATAGAATTTCTAATGCCATTTATTTCCTTATGAAATTAAGGAATTTATCAAATTTATCAAGGTAAATATTTGTGTTTCATTTTTGTATTACCCAAGCAGCATTACTATTTAGGAAAAATGGCTGCTATGGGCCCCCAAGTTAGATAAATGTTCCTTTTTACCTGTCTATGGGCTTCAGATGGAAGTACACAATCAGACATTTTCTGGCTCAGAGCTCTTAATCATGAAAGTGTGATAGAAAAATCACAGGGTCACAGAGTGATTGTGGCAGCTATAACAGAGTGATCAGTGTAGTTAGTGTCATGGTTAGCATGACAATCCAAGGATGCAGAGCCTAGCTCAGGACCTCTTTCTAGAGGTGATGATTCAGTGCTCTCAGGGTAGAAGTGGTCACCCTGGGATCCCAGTCCTGTCCTAGTTAAGCTCTTGTTTCCTATGATATTTTTAAAGCATCAAGGTTCTTGCCCCCCTTTTTAGAATATATTACAGCATCTTATTTTGTATTTGAGAAGAGTAATTTCTTTTTTATCTAGCCAAGAAAAGCTTTGACTCACAAAATCTTCCCCTTCTTTCTTTCTTTCTTTCTTTCCTTCTTTCTTTCTTTCTTTCTCTTTCTTTCTTTTTTTTTTTTCTTTCTTTGTATCAGGGATTAAACTCAGCACCATACACTTGCCAGGTAGGTTTAAGTTTTCAGAATTTTAATTTTATAGTTCTTCATGGTCATTCTTCTGACCTTGTTCTTTTATTAAACATCTCTACTTATCAAGTTTTATCAGTTAACAGAAAACACAATAAAATCATACCAAAAATTTAGTCAGTATGCTTATCAAATAAAATTAATTAATTAATTAATTAATTTTTTTTTTTTTTTGGTCTTTTTGAGATAGGGTCTCGCTATGCAGTTCAGGCTGGCCTTGAGCTCACTTTTGTAGCCGCGGCTGGTCTCGATCTCACATCAATCCTCCTGCCTCAGCCTCCTGAGTGCTGGGATTATAGGCGTGTGCCACCATGTTCGGTGATTAATTTAAATTAATGAGTTTGACGAAGAAGCCCACTTATAACATTGAAACCACATATGGCTTCTGAATTTCAAATATCACCAATGTTTCAGAAAAAAGAAAATAAAAAGGAACGTTGGAATGATCAAATGTGCATTCATATGTCAAAAATAAGGTAAAATGAATTTTGACAAGTTCATATCCCTAAACTATGAAAACTCCAGAAGAAAATGTAGAATAATAACCTGTGATGATTAAGACACAGATTTATTTTATACAAAAATATAGCCCAGAGAATGACTAATGAAGGGCTGGCGAGATAGCTCAGCAGACTAAAGCACCTGCTTTGGCAAGTGCAGGTAAGTGCAGGGAGGGATCATGCTTTGATTCCTGGCACCACTTGCTGCACCAGCCCCACTTTCAGGGTGAGCTGAGCTGGCCATACAGTCCAGGCATGGTGGCCTAATCTCTGCTCTTGGAGGCTGAAAACAAGAGGATCACTGTGAGTCCAAGTGCGTAGTGAAGTTCTACAGCAGTCAAATACACTACAAATAATAATAACATAAAACAACAAATGATAAAATGGTCCTAATCCAAAATTAAAGTTTCTGCTCTTCAAAAGAGATTGTTGTAGAAGTAGAAAAGAAAAGCCATTGCCAGAAGAAAATATTTGCATGTCTATTAAAAGTATTACGGTGAGTACAAAGCACTCTAGTGAACAAAATAAGCAAGTAAGACATTTACTTTTAAAATTGAATATTTATTAAAATAAAAATCTTAGCACAAAACACAAGAGATATATAGCTAGGACTTAAGCCACAAAGAGGTACTGAATAGCCTTAGCCATTATAGGAGCACAATCTATAGCCTCAAAGAGATAACAGTACACACCTGATAGAATAACGTAATCATCATTGTCACCGTCAGTACCATTATTAGTATACAGTCCATAGGCCCAGTGGTGACAAGTTTCTAGAACACCTGAATCTTCAGAAATGTGTTATCGAAGAAATGTAAAATATGGAAGCTCCTGAAAAGCAGTTTGATGATTTTCTATAAAGTTACTCATGTGCTTATGATATCATATCAAAAGTCTGAGGGCTGGTGAGATAGCTTAGTGGACTAAGTCTTTGCTTAGGTAAGCAAAGGGGCTAGGGTTTGATTCCTGGCACTGTATGACTGCCCACCCCATCCTGGGTGCTCTGAGCCAGAAATAAAAAAAACAAAATCTCTTGGAATGGGAAGATAGCTTAGTATAATAAACATTTGCCTGGCAAGCACAGGGTCCTGAGTTCAATCCCCAGTACTGAGAACAAAATAAAACAAAACAAAACCCAATTCTTTTCATATGACCTTTCTCTGCAATAACATGGGAAATCCAATATTTTACTTTACCTGAAGGGAGAAAACTAAAATGCCACATATATCATGATTGATTGATTGATTTAATTTATTTTTTTCTTATCATGATTTGATTTAGATGACAGCTTAGCAAAGGGAAAATGAGACACAGAAACCATAGGTGGCTCCCAGGAGCTGGGCATGTGTAAGGTACTTAGGATTTTTTTTTTTTTTTTTTTTTTTAATGGCTGGCTCAGCTTTCCCTGAGGGCAGGGCTGGCACAGCATGTGGTGCCTGGGATCGAACCGCGGTCCCTGACGCTGCCTAAACTTTCCTAAATAGGCACTTTAGACCACTGAGCCATCCCACCAGCTCCAGTACTTCGGATTTTTGTTTGTTTGTTGTTTTATCTCCCATTCTTATCACTTGTTTGTTGCAAGAACACTGAATCTACTCTCCTAGCAATTTTGAAGTAGAGAGCACACTGTAACTAACAGAAGCCATCAAGCTGGATAAAGTTTTGAGAATACAGAGTACAAGAGAACACGTGGACAGCATAAACTGTTTCATACCTTAATGTTGAACTCTTCCAAATCTGGAATGTGGTGGTGGTTATACAGCCATAAACATTTGTCAAAATTAATAAAACAGTTCCCTAAAGTGACCAAATTTTACTATGTGTTACTTACAATCTTAAAATTAGTTTTAATTAGTTAGCAGTAAATCATTGGTTCTCAAATCAAATATCAAAGAAGATATTCTTTTAACAAGTATTTACTGAGTGTGTACTATGTGCCAAATCTGATTCTAAATGCTTAAAAACTAGTGCAAACATGAAGAAATGCTCCCTCTTATGGAACATGCATCCTTTCAAGAGAAGCAGTGAATAAAAAATATAATCGGTACCTTAAGACAGAAAACAATGCTTCTATGGATGTTCCCATGGTCAAATCTAGGCATATCAAAGTGCAAACCCAGCATCTGAGTTTCTCACACAGCCACAGGAGATGGTGATGCTGCCGGAAGGCTGCCACTGTGTAATATGGAAAGGATGGTAGAGTACTATGAATCAAAGATAAAGAAAGGTTAGGAAGGGAGTTGCAGAAGGACGGATGGCAGCTTTTGGTAATAGATCTGATCGAGCAACTGGCTTTGGGCCAGAGACATGGAGGAGAGGTAGGAGCTGAACACAGGTGCCACGGAAGACACTGCTAGCTGACTGAATAGCCCAGGTGAGATGCTGTTTTATGGGACATGATTATTTTCCTAAGTCAGAGAGGGAGCTAATACATCAGGGATAGAAAGGGAACAGTAGGAGTAGTGAGAGCTGTGTTCAGAAGGATAATTACAGGTCAGTTGGAAGAGCAAGTCAACAGCTTTCACTTTTGCTCCAAATAAAATATAGATAAACTGGAGAATACACTAGATGCACTAGAGACAAAGCGCATCAGCATCATTTTCTCTGAAGAGAAAGAGATGTTGTGCTCATGTCATAAAAGTACCATTCTGATGCCTGTGCTGACAGCGGACATAAATGGAAACAACTGGATCCTGTAGAAGTTTACCAAGCAAACTATAAGAGAAGTGGTTTGGCTGTACCAAAGTGCTAGAAAAGGCAGTGGAAAAAAATGATTGTTTTTAAAACATCATTTATTTATTTATTTATTTATTTATTTATTTATTTATTTATTTATTGTTTCAGAACTTGTATTTGTTTGTTTGTTTATTCATTTATTTTAATGGCCAACTCAGCCTGCCCTGAGGGCAGGGCTGGCGCAGTATGTGGTGAGAGGGATTGAACCACAGTCCCTGCAGCCACCTGTAGGTGCTTTAGACCACTGAGCCACCCTGCTAGGCCCCATTTATTTATTTATTTATTTATTTATTTACTACAGAGTCTCACTACACAGCTTGGACTTGCAGTGATCTTCCTGTCTCAGCCTTCTTAGTATTGGGATTACAGTCTTTTAAATTACTTTTCAGAAGAAATAACAACGTGACAGTTTCAAAACACGTTAGTCGTACATTCCCAATAAGTGATACAATGCATATTGTTGTCCTCATAGTAATTTAGAGCATGGGATGCAGACATGATAATTTTTTGTAATCATTATTGATACAAAATTTCTTCTCTTTGAATTAAGAGCAAGTAGTTGTATACATAGTCCAATATTCCATAATCATAGTGGGTTATTGACAGAACTGGCAATTCCAGAAGCTGCTGGGATTACAGTCTTTTGAAAGGAGCAGATAATACTTAAAATTTTTTTTACAGTGATTGTTTTTTCTTTCATCCTCTTTTGAATTTCTTATGACTTCCTTGTTTTTGTTTTGCTTTTTTTTTTTTGCTTTAAATGAATCTTATACATTTATAGCTGATAATCTGAATAACTAATTTGAAGTTAGAGTCATGTAATAAAGCAACCATCATTGCATTCCTATTACTTTGTTTAGTGAAATCTTGTATCATTTCTAATATTCATTTTTTCTGTCACTATTTGTATTCTTTAAAAATAGAAAAAGTAAGGAGAATAATTTTGTATGTAATAGTAAAATATTGAAATGCTTAGGTACAAAGATAACTAAGAAGGGAGATATGTATATTGAGGACTGCACACTGAATGAAAGAAAGCATGACAGAAAGGAAAGTGTATTTTATATGATTTAGAAGACACAATATTACTAAGATGTCAATAACATCCAGTAGGATTTCAGGGTTGGTGCTATTGCTTTCAAAACTATGATTACATTTTTTGCAGAGATATGTAAATTCTTAAAATTCATATAGAATTTTGAAGACCCTAACATTGCTAGCAACTTTCAAAATGAAGAATAAAATTGGAGGTCACACATGCCTGGATTTTAAAATGTAAAGAGGATATTGCATTTAAGGATAAAATAATCAAGCATGTGATTCTAACACAAAGTCTCACGGAATAATGATGAAAAACCAGAAGTCCATAAATAAATCCTGAATCTATAAATACCTCACAAGAAAACAGGGAAGCCAGGTGTGATGCTGCAATCCCAGCACTCAGGAGGCTTAGGCAGTAGGATCACGGCAAGTTTGGGGCCAGACAGTTCTATGCAGTGAGTTCATGGCCAGCTTGAACTGTATAGTGAGACCATGTCTCAAAAACAGAACAACAGACAAAGAAAGAACATAGGGAAAATGCTTCATGACATTTGGCTTGGCGTTGATTTCTTAGGTGTGACATTACAATTGCATGAGAAAACATAAAGATGGAGAACTGAATTTTACCAATGTATCGCTGCACAACAAAGAAAACAATCAACAGAGGGAGAAGGCAGTTTATAAAATAGAAAAAAAAAAACATATTTGAAAGCAACTTGTAGGGGATTAACATTCATTCCTTAATTGTCAAGCAATCAAAAATGAGAAGCACAGTGATACATCATCTCAAATCTGACAGCATGACTATTGTTAACAAAAAGGGAATTGGAAAAAATGTGGAGAACTGGAACTTTTGTGCACTATTTGGGGGAATGTCAAATGGTTCAGCAGCCATAGAAAATAGTGTGGAGTTTCCTGGAAAAAGAAATCCTGCTAGTAGAACTATCACATGATCAAGCAGTCCCATTTCTGGATATTATGCCAAAAGAATTGAACTCAAATTCCCAAAGACATAGCTGCTGTTCTTTGTTTATTTAAGCATTATTCATAATAATCAAGATGCGAGACTTGAATGTACAAGAAAAATGTGATATAAAACTAGTGGAGCGAAGAGACAAGCTCCAGATTGAGAGAAAACATTTCCCATTTGAGAAGTGTACATTTGATAAATGGCTAAAATCTAAGATACTTTGAAGGACTCATACAGCTCGATACGAAGTAGGTGGGGAGTTCAGTTTACAAATGGGCAAGAGAACCTGACAAACACTTTTAAGAAGAAGACAAACAACAAATGAATACGTGAAGAAATGGTCAGTGTCCCTGCTAATGAAGAAAAAGCAAATTAAAGCCAGAAGACATCACCCTACACCTGTTAGTATAGCTATGATAAAAAAGGTGAAAGATGACAGGTGTTGGCAAGGATATGGAAAAAGGCAGTCTGTGGATGCTTACACAAGTGGAAATCAGGAACATCACAATGGAACACAGTGTAGACTCTACAGAAATGAGTGCCTGAACTGTGACCTAGAACTCACTGATTTATCTCAAAGCCAACATTGTGACTGAGCCTGAATATTGATGCTTTAGTATAGAAAAAATTAATTCAGATGCATTAGCATCTTTTGTCTCCAAAGTAAAGTAAATAGCGTGTGTGCCACGGGCTTGCTGCCACTGAGGATCCTCAGATCACTGACAATGCAGGCACCATACGACCCAGCTATATCACTTCTGGACATTTACCTGAAAGATTTTATGTCAGTCTAAGTGATGCCTGCACTCTTTATTTTAGCGTTGTTTACAGTGGCTGAGCTGTGTGTGATGTTAACCTAAGCATCCCTTAACAGAGAGATACATATCAAAGCCAGTTACTGGAATGGCAATTATCAAAAGGACATTTACACAAAAATGCTTCAGAAAATAGCACACATGAGTGAGGATGTAGAGACATTTAAAACTTTGCAAACTTGTGAACCGCCATTGAGAATGTAAAATAATATTGTTGGTAGTGAGTGCCATGTTTCACATCCTCAATTAATTGAAATAGAATTATCATATCATTAGCAATTCCACTTCCGAGTATATATCCAAAAGCATTATAAAGGCCAGCAGTATAGCTCAGTAGACTAAACACTTGCTTAGGTAAACACAGGGGTCAGGGTTCCATTCCTGGCACCACATTCCACTCCGGCCCAATCCCCAGGCTTACTGAGCTGATGATGGAGTCCAGGTGTAGTGGTGCATGTCTGTAATTTTAGCTCTAGGGTGGCAGAAACCAGGAGGGTCACTACGAATCTGAGCTGCACGGTGAGACCTGGCACACAGCCACACACACACAAATAAATAAATAAATAAATAAATAAATAAATAAATAAATAAATAAAATAAATAAAAAATAAAAAAAATTAAAATTATAAATAAAGACTATCTAGCTATGGACTACCTACACAGCAGAATTATTTGCAAGAGCCCAATAATGGAAACAATTCAAGTTTGTACTGATGGACGAAAACACAAATAAAAATGTGATATGTACATACGTTGTAATATTCATTTTTGAAAACTTGGGATTCTGTCATATGAACTTTTGAAGACAGGATACTAGTAACAAAACCAGTCACAGCAGACTAAAGCACCTGTTTAGGCAGAGGGCAGCAGCCAAGGTTCCATCCCTGGTATGCATGCCTGCCCTGCCCTCGGGGCACGCTGAGAGGGCCACTGAGCCTGGGTATAGTAGTGCTTGCCATAATCCCAGGACTTGGGGAGATTGAGTCTGATACATATAAAAAGACTCTGTAGACCCTGTACCAAATACATTTTAAAAAAAGTAGACACAAAAGGAAAAATACCACCTAATTCTACTTGTAAGGTATCCAGAGTAGTTAGATTGAAATATGTTGAAAGTAGAGCACTGGTCTCCACGGTCTGGGAGGGGAGGAAAAGGGAATCTACTGTTTCATTCGTACAGAGTTTTAGTTTTGCAAGATAAAAAGAATTCTAGATATGGATGATTGTGATGGTTGTGAAATAATATGAATGTGTAAAATGCTACAGAACTGAATGCTTAATAATGATTAAAACACTTTAAGAAAAGTAAAAGTCAATATCAAGTAGGAGAGATTAGGTGAGAAAGTAAAAAGCATGCATTGGGCTGGGCATCTTGGAGGTCACTGATAGTGGTTTCAAGGAAAGCTACTGAATGTTGGTGTGTGATCCTAAAATAAGCAGACTTTGGGAAATCAAGGAGGAGATGACATAGACAGCAACATGCAGTAGAACAACAACAGCTGGATTTCTATTGTTTAGTGAACTTCTATATTATTTCTAATGATTTTCTATACTTTTTAAAAAAATTCTCCTTAAAAAAGAAAGAAAATGATTTTTGTTGGCAGTCACCTCTAGAACACAACCTGTTCTGGGATGGTTGTGTCACCCAAGTTCCTAAAGTAGCAGATTCCAAAAAAGCCAACACAGAAACCCATGTATGTGTGATATTTTACTACATAGAACTCTAAAACTACACTATTATTGCTAACTGTTATGGTTCATATCTAGTTGTCCCCTCAAAGCCTCATGTAGTCATTGGGCGGGGACTTCTATAGATTGAGACTTGAATCATGAGTCACTGGGATTATGTGTTTTAGTACTGACTGACGTGATTATCAGTCTGAGTAGGGCTGGGACTATGGGTGTGGTCTAGGTGGATATCCTAAGGCAGAAAGCTTGACTGGAGTATAAAGAGAGACAGAGAGACAGACTAGAGCTGTTGCTCTGCTGCGTGTTCGGTTGGCTGCCTCTGTCACCATTTTTTTCTGTTCTGTCACCATGAGCTGGATGCTCTCCACCCTGCTCCACTCAGCCTTGGGCAGGCCGAATATGGACTGAAACCTCCAGTAACTGTGAGCTAATAAACCTTTCCTTCCTTCATTTTGAGTGTCTGGCATTTGTCCCAGCAACGAGTAAAAAGTAACTAAGACAAAATTTGGTACCAGAGAAGTGGTGTCCTTGCTCTGACTATACCTGACAATGTGGATTACAAGCTTTTGGGAATGGTTTACGGGAAGAGACAGGAAAGGTTTAGAGATGTTGGCTAAAAAAAAAAGCACTACAACAGCTTTGGCTGTTCAGCTTGGGCATTTCTGGTCAGATCTTAGACCAGAAAACTGACAGAAGGCCTGCCTGTAAAGAGCAAGCTGAGGAGGTTTCTGGTGAAAAAAGAACAACATTGGTCATTGCACTCGAGATGATTGTGCTATGGATTGGCTGAAAGTCTGTCGGAATTTTGCTCATGCCCAGAGAGTTTGCCTAAGACTGGGATTAAACATGGAGGACTGATTAATCTTTTAAGAGATGCTTCAAAGCAGCAGACTATTGGGGCGGTGGTGTTGTTGTTATTGGTTGCTTTTAGCCAGATTTATGTTGAAAATCAAGAGCAAAGAGCCAAGCGAGATGATTTAAAATGTGAATTTGGCCAGAAAGGAAGCACCAGGAAAGCTGTGGAGTGCAAAGATGGAGCTAAAAGGGTCTACATTGCTGGGAAGGAGCCAGAGTATCAAAAGGAAGGCCTGAGGGCATCACAAGAGGTGGCAGCTCTCTGCCCTTTGCAGCCTCAGAATTGCAAGGGAGAGAGGTTTTGCCTTGAGAAGAAAGCCGCAGAGATTCAAGTACCAGAATGGTGGCAGTGGCCAGACCAGGTTCCAAAATGGCACTGGCATGGAGAATTTGTTCCTTGCAATCAAGGTCAGAGTGTTCATCAGTCTGGGCAATCAACCCCTTCGGCCAAGAGAGAAGGAAGCCCGGCTACTACTCCAGCTGGCAGCAACCCTTGGCATTATCCACATAGGTGTATGTAGAATGTGGGAATTCTGCGGTTAAGAAGTGTTCACCTCAATTTCAGAAGAAGGTCCGGGAGGCCTGGCAATGTGCCCCTGAGAGGGAAGTATGTAAATCTGGGTGTGAGAAGCCTGTTCAGTGGAAATCCCACAAGTTTGGAAAATCCAGGAACGTGAATCATGCTAAGAGGGAGCAAAGCCGGCCTAAGAGAGAAGCCATGGGAATTACCACCAAGAGTGCCATAGGAGCGGAGTTGCATGATGCTCACAAGTCAGTGAAGACTGTTTTGGATTCTCCAGTTAGAACTATGGTATTTAATGTTTACCCTGCTGGATTTTGAACATGTGTTGGTCCCAGTGTTTTGTATTACCCTGTTGTTTGTAACTTTTGGAATTGTAATGTTTATCTTATGCCTTTGAATGTTGGATATGTTTAACTCTTCTATTGTACAGGGGCTCACAGTTGAGAGTTTGCCTTGGATCTTGGAGGAGACTTGGGATTTGGACTTTTCAGCAATGCTGAAACTATTGGGACTTTGGCAACTCTTCCAGATGGACTAAAATGTCTTTTGTAAAAAAGGGATATGTATGAGACTTTGGGGTCCAGGGGTGCAATGTTATGGTCTATGTCTGGTTGTCCCCCTAAAGCCTCATGTAGTCATTGGGTGGGGATTTCTATAGATTGAGACTTGACTCATGAGTCACTGGGATTATGTGTTTTAGTACTGATGTGATTATCGGTCTGAGTAGGTCTGGGACTATGGGTGTGGTCTAGGTGGATATTCTAAGGCAGAAAGCCTGACTGGAGTATAAAGAGAGACAGAGAGACAGACTAGAGCTGTTGCTCTGCTGCGTGTTCGGTTGGCTGCCTCTGTCACCATTTTTTTCTGTTCTGTCACCATGAACTGGATGCTCTCCGCCCTGCTCCACTAAGCCTTGGGCCGGCTGAATATGGACTGAAACCTCCAGTAACTGTGAGCTAATAAACCTTTCCTTCCTTCATCTTGAGTGTCTGGTATTTGCCCCAGCAACGAGTAAAAAGTAACTAAGACACTAAGTATAAAATATTGCTACTACTTCACATCCACTATCATCTTAACAGTATTACTTCTTAGTCTCAGGACAGTCTTGCTATATAGGCATTATTACCTCTTTTGGGAACACAGAAAATTAAGTTGAGGAAATACAGTGAGAATCAGGTGTACAAGTTGAATCCAGTGTTCCTGAGCTCTGAGCTCTGGAATGCAGCTACAGAGAGATGATGCTCAGCCACAGGCACTCTCTCAGAGACAGAGACACAGAGCAGTGCCATCCATGGAATTCCCCAGATGCTGTGTTTAAAGGAAACTCACACATATGGGCTCTAGGTAAGTAGATATCCCCAGGGCCACAGACACATTCTTTAAAACTAAGACAAATTGGGAAATAGAGAGAAAGACGGATAGGCAAGGCCATGGAAATCCAGTGAATCCAGACACAGACACATTCTTTCATTGTTTTAAAATAATAAAAGAAACTATGAACTTACCAAAGACATGTCTGTAAGTCTCCAAGGAACATGGTTGTGGAGCTAGTTTGGGTCTCTCCAGTTTCCGTGAGAAAATCCTGGCTGGCAGGACCCCCTGATGAAAGAGAAATGACTCTTTGTGTAAGATTTAAGGCATTTCTAATTTGAAAGCAAACTTAATTGCACATACTACACATACACCATGTGGAAATAATAAATGTATTTATGATGGAAATGTTTTTGCTCCATTTATTATACTAGGAGTTTTTCCAAGAAATGGAAACAATTGTCAGATGTGACATTAAATATTTAACTGAATTTCTTTTTTCTTTTCCTTAGTATTTTTATTAACACAGATTTTTAAATGTTACTACCACCCAATAGGAAATATGGCTCCTGATTAGAGTTAGTATTATATTGCTCTAAAAGGGGGAAAAATTGGGCTCCAAAATATGTGATATCAAAATATAATACAGGTGGAAGCTACCACTGTTTTTTATGGGTTTTGAAGTCTGTGTAAAATAGTATTAGGTCCCATACCAGGAGATACATTTATCTGTGTTATTTTGAGTAGAAGCTGCACTATGCCAACACTGACCCATCTGATCAGGTTGCTGTTTTCTGAATGAGGTGGTCAAATGCCTTAAAATTTCAGCATGAAATGAGTGAAATCCCAGCCTTTAGTGCACATATCCTTTGGATGGAAGATTTGCCAATATGAGGGCATTTGAAAGGATTTTACTTTCCAAGGACTGAAAACGGTCTCCCTTTACCTTTAGCCCTATGTTGAAACTCCAATTTCCAATATATGTGAAGTCAGTCTTTAAGAGGCAAGTTGATGACTCACAATAGATTAGAGGCCATAGAAGAGAAGAAACGTAATTGCTTTCTCTTTCTCTGATTGCACGTGAAGATACAAGACTGATACCCATCTGTCATCATGATCTTAGATTTCCAGCTTCCAGATGGAGGGTGTGAATATTGGAGATGTCAACACTGCTAGCTAATACTACAGTTAGCTACAATTAGCTACAATTGTAGCTAATACTACAGTTAGCTACAATTAGCTAACTACTCCAGTTAGCTAATACTACAGTCAAGACATCCTAACATTATGTGATTATAACCACCAAATTTTTATCATTGCTTATGAGTCAGTGGATTGGCAATGAGGGCTTTTTCATTTGTATGTGACCAGTTATCTGTTAGAAAGATAATTCTTTTGCACTGACTGGGTTTGCTCACTGTGTGTTGGTTGGGTAGGGATGGCTAGTCATGGATAGCCTCTGATTTACTTCACAAGATCCATCCATTTGGCCATACTTTTCAAGTAGTAGCTGACAGTTCCAATCCAGTAAACCAAATTTCCTTCCCTTATTACTTCGTTCCCATTCATATCTCTCTGTTTCTCTGTCTCTCTATCTATCTCTGTCTCTGTCTCTCTCTGTCTCTCTCTCTTTCTTTCTCTCTCTCTCTGTCTCTCTCTTCCTCCCCATATACATACTCCTGAAAATTGGAGAGAAGTGAATATATTGCAGTGCTAAAATAATGCTTTATGAATATTCTTAGATTGAGAAATGTGACATCAATATGTAGATCTGAGCAAGGTTTAAAACTTTTGACTTAAAATCTGTGTGTAGCATACAGTGCAACAATTGTAAAATCCACATTCCTTTCAAACTGTGTGGGAAAATGATACTGACCTTTCGGAGGAACATAAACAGTTACAATAATTTCAGAAGCTGAGTGTTAGGTTTATAATTAGAGGTAGGGGTTAGGATAATTGGTAGGCTTAGGCTGGATGTTAGCAAAAGGTTTATTACATTTTGATCAAGATTTAGCTGCTTAGATTGTACTTAATTTATAATAGCATTACATTTAGGATGAAGGTAATTGTTCTCACTAACATTAGGTGTACCATTAGATTTAATGTTAACAATAGGATTGCAGCTAATATTATGTCAATAGTGAAGATTCAGACAGATTAATATGAGATTTAAGTTTAGAACTGGATATAATGCTTCAGTAGGGATTGCGTAGCATCTTATAGTTATATGTAGTGTTAGGATTATTAGGCAAAATGACTTCTATTGAGAATACATGAAGAATACTCAGAGATTAATAAAGAAAGGAAAAATAATTAATGAAACCAAAAGACTTAACTAGATTCTTAATACCAGTATATAGAAAAATGAGCAATAAGAAACTCAAAATCTTATTTCTAGAAGAGTAAATGGATACAGTTCTTAAAAAAAAAGATCATCTAGCTGAATACGTAGAGATTCTATGACTATAGAATATCATAGATATAGACAGTAAAACAGATTTCAGATTATGTTGTGAATGCTCATAGAAATCCATGAATTTCATAGGGGCACAGCTTTGTTTTTAAAGCCCCAACTGTGGAAATAACTCAAATTGTTTTATTAATTCAAGGCATCAATGGCATGGATAAATATTAACTAAAATAAACCATATGCAATTAAATATGGACTGGATTTCCCTTACACAGAGCTCAAATGTAGGAACATCCTTAGTTGGAAAGTAGAGTGATGATAGAAAAGTAAGAACAAACAATGCTAGACATATGCAGGAATTCTGGATCAGTTCTTGATCTGCATTGGTTTATAAGCAGAGCTTCTATAGTCACTCATTAGATTGTACCTTCAGTTTTCATGGGTTTTTTCTATGTGTATACAAATTCTCACAATTAAGGTTAAAACGACATCATTTCAATGGCTAAATTGTGCTTCATTATCTGCATTTATCACCTTTGTTATGGTTTATGTCTAGTTGTCCCCCCAAAGCCTCATGTACTCACTGGGCAGGGACTTCTACAGTTTGAGACTTGACCCGTGATCCCTGAGATTATGGGTTTTAGTACTGATGGGATTATGGGTTGAAGTACTTCTGGGATTATGGGAGTAGCCTAAGGTGGGGGCTAAGGCAGAGAGCCAGAATGTAATATAAAGAGAGACAGAGAGACAGACTGGAGCTGTTGCTCTCTGCTGCCCTGTTTGGTTGGCTACTTCTGCCACCATTTTGTTGCTGTTCCACTGCCATGAACTGGTTGCTCTCCGCTCTGTTCCACTCAGCTTTGGGCCAGCTGAATATGGACTGAAACGTCCACAAGCTGTGAGCTAAATAAACCTTTCCTTCCTTCATCTTGAGTGTCTGGTATTTGTCCCAGCAACGAGTAAAAAGTAACTAAGACAACCTTACTTCATGCTTTACCTCACTGCTAAACATTTACATTGCCTCCTTTTGGTTTTCCAACTCAAAATCATGTTTCTTATGTTTGTTTTGGTGGTTTCTCCGAACAGATTCCTGGAAGAGGAAAGACAGAGCCAAACCATATGGAGCTTTAAAATGTTCTTCGTATAATAGTAAATTATTTCTCCAAATCACTGTGCCAGTTACATTCTCCACCATGAAAGAATTTCTGAATTCACATATTCACCAGGGTCAAATATCAGAATTGGAGTGTTTCATTTTAACTTTTGCTTTTTGGGTTAGAAGATAAAGAGGCAGAGGGCTCATCATTTAGTTTCCATTTATTTGATTCCTTACTCATGAAATGTATCTTTCTGAAAGTGTAGTCAACTATTCAGGTGGAGGGAATTAGGTGTCAAATTTTCGAAGTTCAAATTCAAGTTCCTCCATTTGTATAATATATGGCTTTGGATTTGCTATTTAATCTTTGAGGGCTAACATCTATACATGAATGCAGCAAAGGGAATTGGAATAATGAATACTTTTATTCATGTAATGAACATAGAAAATTACCTGGTGCATTTTTGGTCTTCTGCACATTATATGTATGGGTAGAGAAAGCATCAGACAGACCATCAGAGGCTAGAGGAGCAATGGAGAAGGGAAGAAAGGATAGAGAAAGAGAGGGAAGGACAGAGAAATGAAGGACATGATGGAGGGTAGGGGAGTTGGAGGTGGCAACTGGGGACTGATACAGGAAAATTAAGAGGGACTAAGGGATGGCTATTATGATAGAGGTTGCCAGATGCTAGAAATACCTGTTTTCATTTTCCCAGAACAAATTGTGATCACTTCAAGAATTAAGATTTCAAACTTTAAAGATATGATTGGATTTAGGGTATGTTATAGTCAATTTTAACTAATCATGATTCCGAGGTAGACAGGTTTACTGCTATTAGCCTTAGCTATTTATCCTGGGACAAAGTCCTTTTAGAGCTAAATCTATAATATAAAGTACCTTTATAAAAGTCATGCATTTATATATATTGAATAAAATAGTCTATATAAGCAATGATGTTGCTTGACAACAGCCAGGTGTTGCAGATCACCTGAAATGTCATTGGTCCTAGAATTAGTGAATGTCAGACACTGTAATATGATAGAAGAAACTACTGGAAAGGCAAGCAAAAACAGTGATATGACACTCAGAATTTATAGGCAGATTTATTTAATGTCATACAGACAATGATCAGAATCACTACCAAAATATCAGGCCACAAAGGCTCAGAGAGGGGAATTTTTATGGGGTTCCAAGCAAGAAGCAGAGTACTTGGCTGTCTTTGGTTGTTTTTACTATATACATCTGTCTTTGTTACTCTTCTCTTATTGCTAGGACCAAACACCCAACACCCAGAATTAAGGAAAGAAAGGTTTATTTAGCTCAGTTATTAAAGTTCCGGTTCATTCTTGGCTGGCTGTAAGGCAGAGTGGCACATGGCAAAGGACAAAAGTTCATGGTGGTGGAAAACACCAAAAAGCCAAGGGAGGGGGTCAGGCTAGGCAGCTAGCTGGCCTCTTTGCCCTCCTTACATTGTGATGCAGATTATCCACCCCAGAGTGGGTGCAGCACCCACACCCACAATCCCTGCATTGGATCATTACCTAATCACAAACTGTAAAAAAGCCTCATGACTTCATGATGCTTTGGAGAGAGACCTAGACACAAACCATAACAGTATCATAGTGACCAGCTATGCATCACAGTGACCAGCCGTTTCTAGGAGACAGCACTAGCAGGAACGATTATCCAGGTAACTAATAAGCTGAGTATGCTGACTGTGGGTGCATTTTCTGCTACATCATTAGCTAGTATGCATAAGAACACATGCATATGTGTGTGCCAGTGTCTCCCACAGAGGGCAGAATCTAGAACAAAAAGAAGATACCACAAACACAGGGAGGCACTGATACAGCATTCCTTGGCCTAGTTCGTAAGTTTGCAAGATCACAGAAAGCTACAGTGTTCGCTGGATGTTGAGCAGAACAAGGAAAGCTCAGTGGTACAGTCAGGCCTGAGGATGAGAGTGTGCCTTGTTTTTACCACCAGACCCAATACAGACCTGTGCTTAGCAAGAGTGGAAAAGGCCAGGTAAGAGAGTTAGGCCAAGGAGGTCCAGCATGAGAAGCCTTCTCTCTGAAACAACAGAAGACACACATTACAAGATGTAGTTAGTGTGTGCTGTGATGAACACACATTAAATTGAAGGAAATTATCACAGTGAAAGATGCACGGCTCTCTCAGTGCCTTTGAAACAGGCCCCCTCTCTTCAAGCACTCTTATTTCATTGTTCTGGTCACTTTCTAAAGCAGTTCTGCAACTCCTCTTTCATGAGTGTCTTTTGCTCTGCTGTTATGGTTGACTTGATATCTTGAATCCACTTAAAATATTTACTTCCTAGGGAAATGTTGACTTTGGAGAACAGCTAGAAGTCATATAGTGCCAGATCAGATGAGTAAGGTAAGTGAGGACACACTGTCATGTTTTTAGAGGCCTATCTTTCCCTTAGATTACACTCAGTAGCAGCATACAACATTTTAAATCATAGTTCACAGGACACAAATGAAGACTCCAGGAGTGCTTCAGAAAGTGGCAAGAGTGATGAAATAAGTGTTTTTGTAGCAAGGGTATGGATTTTCACAGAGATTAGTAGCAATGCATCTTTTACTTTATAAATATTAACAACATTTAAACCTGTTTAAACACCATCATATTGTGTTCGCTCACCTCATAGTGCAATATGACCACTTCATTCTGCAACTTTAACTCCAGTGCCAAACTCTTGATAAGACCTTCAAAGTGACCTCAGGTCACCAATCTCAATCACATATCAGATAGAAGGCATATTTTTCTGTCTTTGAGTAGTACGCTACGTTGTATTAAGAAAGTCAAATTTAAAAAAAGCAAATGCAAAACCAAATGACAAAAATCAAATCCAGTGTATAAGGACAAACTAAGACCTTATTTCATGGTTCAGTGACACTAGAGGAACCACAGGATGGCTGGGCTGAACTTGTCAATGCAGGACCATTCCTACAGTTCCATGTAAATGTCTTAAAATCTCACCAATTAAAAAGATTCTGGGAATCACTTTACACAACAAAAGGACAATGGCATCTCTGTATAACTACAACATTATTAGCTTATAAGTAACAGTAAAATCGTTTCACAGAAAGTATGCAAATATTATAGTGGAAGGTTATTCAGTAAGACAGCAGGAGTAGTAGATACAACTCGTTCCATAGTCACAAAATGCCTCCAGTGATTGATTTGTAGATGGGTGAAAATCCTTCAATTTTTTTTTTTTTTTTTGTAGTAATAAACCATCAGAGCCCAATATGCAAATATTTTCCACCTAAAAGAAATTCTCGCAGGTATAAGATGATACAAGCTTCTCCCAAACTTTGAAAGCTAACTCCAAAATTACTTTCATTTGAATATTTTCTCATAAAATTTATGAGGCATTTAAACAAGCTGGCTTGGCAACATTGATTTTAAATCAGGAAGACATATTTGATGGAAACAAGGAGTAGGAGGTTTGGTTTTTGTGTGATCAAAGACAGAACAAGTCAACACTTGTGCACACATACAAACACACACACACACACACACACACACACACACACACACACACACACACACCCCAGTATGGTTACCATACCACTACTACTGCTACCACACAAAATAAAACAAGCAAATGAGAGTGAGACTTCTCCAACCCTAGTGGGGAGGCCATGCTCTGTGACTCGTCAGTTCTATCCACCATATTTCTTGGTTTTCAGCACTGATATCAGCTGCATGCAGCTCTTATATGAACAAAATCATTCTTTAAATTATGGCGCTACCTTTTAGAGTAAAAAGACACGGGAAAAAGAGAAATACATGACTAATTGGCCTTTTCCTTTCCTCAGGAGCAAGAGAAACAGAATTTGATACAAAGCTAAAGTTAAGTTTTCCTATAGTCATTGTGTCATTGAAATCTCTGCAACATTTGATGAACTTGGCTATACTTTATTTATGTTTCAAATGAAAATAGCTTTATTTTGCGTTTCTTAGCTATTTGTTGTAATTCTAGAAAATTCATTTAATAGAGGAAAAATAGTAAATAGAAATGCCTTCCAAATTCTTCTAACCATCTTTCCTAAATATCTCACTAGCTATGCTCCATAGTTGAAAGATCATCTTCCTAGCTACGTTTCTCATGCTTGGCCAATGTCTTTTTAATAATTCATATAAATAGCATTACAAAAAATTAAGCTGCTCACCATGTGTTCTGTTCATTCGTCAGTGTGAAGATCCATTTACCTGGCTCAGTAATGCAGATGGGCCTCACCTCTTTTCATGATTTTATTAGTGCTCTGTTGAATATATGAATCACATTTTATTTCAGCAATCTTCTAAATGGATGAATTGTCTGCTTGTGTTCAATTTCTTACTCTATAAGAACATTTACGAAGGGAAAGCCAGTTCCATAACATACACAGAGTTGTCTTCTGGGTCCATGATAGAATTTACACTCTTCACCCTCTTTGCCATTTATCCTGAGCTACTTAAAAATTCTTCCTATACTTATCCTCTGAGAAAATACAGGCCCTGGAACCAGACTATCAAGATTTAAATACTACCAGCTATAATTTAATGGCTCTATGACTTTGGGCATTATCTTTTACATCTATGCCAAGTCTCCCTGTTATGAAATGATGATAAAAATATACATGCCATAAAGTGTCTAATGATAAAATAAAATCATCTATGTACAAGATGTCATATATATTCAATACATTGCAGCTATTAGAATTATTATCATCTTCTCAGTCACATTTTTTTCTGAAACACATGTCCCAAAACCAGTTTTATATCTTTATCCTATTTAAGATTTTAAAATTACCTTCCCTGCTCACATATTTCTACCAGGCTTCAATTTACATTCTCAAATTTCTGGAAGACATTTATGTTGAATTGTTATAATGCCATAAAAACTCTGTACAGACAAAATGTCATCAAATGGCTGTAGTACAAGCCCTCAGTGCCATGTTTTATAGCTCCATCCCCTCTGCTATATGTAGAGCCAGTTGGACATGCCTGTCAAGCTTTTATGCTTCCTCATTGCCCTTTATACCTCCTTTTCAGTCCATCACATTTCCAGCCTCAGTCAGATCCTTCTGAGCTCACACTGGGATGATGGTTTTAACACCTTTCTTAGGAGTACAATGCTTTCTGCTAATAACATGTTGAATGCAAAACCAATATACCTGACAAGTCACACTTTCACTGCTATTATTGAGGCAGGATTTAGGGTGTTGAGATTTCACCTCTCTCCTCATCTCTCCCAAATGTCCCCTAAAGTAACTGAACCCCTTTAACTCCTTTGGAAAAACTCCAACTTTCAGTTGTTTTTTCTTAAATTTTTTTATGTACACAGCAGACAATACAGTCAGCCTGAAAGACCTACTGTGATTATATTACTGCCATAATTCCAGCTACTCTTATCTCCCCCAAAATTTCCAATTCCTTCTTTGATTCAGGTTTCACCAACAAACTTCAAAATTAGGACCAAGGAATCTCTAACCAATGAGCATACAACGATATACTGGAGTGAGAATCCACATGATAGCTGCTCACAAATCTTGGGATAGAGTTCACGCCCTCCTATCTCCCCTTCTTTCCACCTATCTGTTCTGATGACCCATCTCACCATCAAAAACTCATGCAAATTCTATGCTCTCCATGCTGGTCCACAGTCATTATGAGACTCCTCTGTATGTGGGCTGGTGCTGCCTTTCTTTCCTCTGGGCTGTAGAGGTATCAACTATTTCCAAACATCATCTCAACAGTCATTTTGTGTAAGAATGTGGCATATTTTCTAAAAATTTATATTCTGATACCTTTGAGTGTCTATGATGGGGCCTCAGAGATGCTTAAATTTCTGTTACAGATGCTGCTATTACTGAGAGCAATGTGACTACCATGACAAATTTTAAGAAGCTGTGAAATATTGAAAGGTTGTGAGTATCACTTGTGAGGGGTTACTTCTCACTGGTGACTGTCCATGTCTCCCTAGAAGTAATCATCCTTATGCCTTTAATTTACAATGTTGTAACTACGATGATAGTTATACCACTGTAAACATAAAATGTTGGTATTCCTTTGTTGGAAATATTTATTTATTTATTTATTTATTTATTTAGTATCTTTTTATTTTTTTCCTGAGTGCTGCAGTTAACTTTTTATTTTTGCATATTTTAAAATTAATTTTAATGAGAAAGAAATAGATGAGATAGTTTCAAAACAGGTTAGTAGGACAGTTACAATAATTAACACAATGTATATTGTCTTTGTAGTAGTTATTCAGGGATACAGACATGATATCTTATCTAAACCTATGAGTAAAAATCTTTCTTCTCATTGAACTAAGATTAAATAGCTATCTTATTTTGTATATACACACACACATATGGTTTTCACTACAAAATGTTCCTTCATTTATATCCTCCTTTTTGTTTTGTTTTGTCAGAGATGGGTATTCCATTGTCATTCCAATATTGCAGATGTGTGAATTCAGCAAAATAACTCAAGAGAGTCCAATAGTCCATAATAGTAGTGGGTTATCAGCAGAACTGGCAATGTCAGAAGCTGTTGACTTGAACCTTTTACAGCTCAGCATATTATTATGGCTTTACTTTTTATACCTCATGATTATACTTTTAAGCTGGATAGTTAAGACCAAGATAAAGCTAGACCTATAAAATAAAAAATATGTAACTTTTATATCTGACAAGGTCAGTCAAATCACCTCAGGATTTACCCTGAAATTCTGTACAGCAGGTTATAGATCTTTGGTCAGTGTCAGCCATCTGGATGAGTCATGGCTATTGTCTGACCATTTTGCTCTCTGTGAAAGCCTGAGAGAATGTTTTTTCTCTAAATGACTCTCCTTAGGCACATTATACATCATCAATCACTTTGTTTTATGACAACATAATATCTTCAAAATTTGAAACACCACTGAGTTACAGGATATTACAGTACAGGTTGTCTTAGGTCCTGAGTCCTAACTGACCTTGAAGGGCTAGGACTAAAATATTGGCTATCCTTGTAGCCCTTCTTTTTCTCTGATCTTTTGGTCTACAAGCTTAAGTTGTCAACCATCCAGAAGAGAAACAATGATATTATTACCGTATAATATAGGCAGTTGAGATTAACATCACTATCTTTCTGAATATCAGACACCTTAAACATAGACTCCTCTGTGTGTGGGCTGTACGTCATACCTATAAGGTATGAAGTACAAGTAGTTTTCCATAGTTATACAGGAAAAATAAAAATCTCTCTCTCACCAAATTCTTATGCCCTAGTTTTTTCCAGGAAAAAAATTTGACCCCAGATGTAAAGCTTACATTGTATTATGAATTTAAGCTCTCTTCTTCTGTTTGTCTAAACCAGTCAAGACTACTTTAAAATCACATTCCATCTTTATAGATTATTGACATCCTAGAAAATGTCTTCAACCCTAGGTTTTCCATAATAAATTTCATTCACCCTTTAATGCATTTAGTCTCTTTCTGTTCCCTGTTTGACAACTCAGATGAAACCTATACTATCATTCACTATACAATGTCAACAGGTCAACAGGATATATATATATATATTAAACCAAAGTTTTACATGGATATTTGGGTGACTGAGAAGCTCAAATTTCACTAAACTAGCTGGGCGTGGTGGCTCACGCCTGTAATCCCAGCACTCGGGAGGCTGAGGCAGGAGGATTGATGTGAGTTCAAGACTAGCCTGGGCTACAAAAGTGAGCTCAGGACCAGCCTCTACTGCATAGCAAGACCCTGTCTCAAAAAGACAAAAAAAAAAAAAAATCTCACTAAACTGATCTGATTGAAAAAATTGTTAGGCTAGCCAGATAGCTCAGCAGGCTAAAGCACCTGCTTAGGCAGGCACAGGGACTGGGTGTTCAATCCCCCAGGCTGCTATTCTGCTGTGCCAGCCCCACCCTGAGGGTATGCTGATACAGCCATTGAGACTCAGCATGGTGGTATATGCTTGTAATTCCAGAACTTGGGAGGCTGACAATAGGAGGATCACTAGGAGTTCAATCTGTGTAGTGAGACCCTGTACTAAATACAGTAAAAATTATTAGCTTAGATGTAATATATATATATATATATTCTTGACCTGTTGGCCTATGTGGCTACAATTTAGCAAGTCTAAGTAGTAGAGACTATACAGAAATTATTGGGATCTGGGCAGGATTACTTTTTTAATTTCTGAAGATATGGAACACCTCACAAATTTGCATGTCATCCTTGCGCACAGGTAATGCTAATCTTCTTTGTATCACTCCAATTTTAGTATATGTGCTGCCGAAGCAACACTAGGAGGTGTTACTTTAAAGTAAGCAAGGATGGGAAATTCTCTCTGAGTCAGAATATCTGGATTAAGTTGAGGAAAAACATAATAAACTCCCCATAACTTACATGGATGCACAGTTCTCTGCCTACATATAGAACTAAAGAGACTCAGTGAGGAGCCTCTGAAAAGAACTAACATCCATATTCTTAGGCTGGTATGTGAGTGTGAAGGCTGTTTCACAAATGTCTATGTGCCCAAGCTGTTAGGAAGGGATCTCTCATAACTAAACAGACCATATTGCTATGCTATGGTTGTAGAAGTCAATTGGTCAGAAATGGATGACTAGAACAGCTACTAACTGTGTTCCTGGCAATTTTGTTGAATCTAAAAATTTATTTCTGCAATAAATTTTGACAGGTCATTGTTGCTCTTTTGTAACAGGACAAGATTTAATTAGATAATCTTTAAGGTCTCCTCAAGTTCTAAAATACTATTGTTAACACTATACCAAGAGATTAGGCAATATCTTTCTCCTTTAATGGATATCCAACCTACTGAGTTTATAATCAAATATAAGCCCAATGGTGGAAATCTAAGAAGAATTTATTTTTGAAGTCCAACTCTGAAATTTTGAAAATATACTTACTAAAGCAACTTGATTTAATTCCATTCTTTTTAAAGCTTGATCCACACACAAGTACTATCAACATCCCAAAGAACACATTCTTAGGGATTGCTCCACACTGAAATACCAGGGTCTATGTCATTTTAAATGTACACTAAAATCTGTAGATCAATATCCTAAACTGGAGCAAGTGCATCAGCTTTAGATACTGGATAGATTTGCACATCATTTTTCCTCCTGTTATCTGGGCTTCAGGATGATTCCCTTGAGGTTTCTGAATTTCTGTTCCTTCACTTCCATGCTGTACACTGGAAATAATAATAGTTTATCTCACCAGGTGGTGTGATAAAAAAAACTGAGATAACATGTGTTCACTAACTGGCAGCTAACCCAAGAAATGTCATTGTTTTCCTCTGTTCATGATGCAAAGCAATGCCAATAACGGAATGAGAGCCACTCTTCCCAGTATAAAGATTTTAAAACCCTAAGAGTTGATTCAGGGTGAGAGTCCATAAAGAAGAAAGTTCAGCTGGTGTTGTAGTCAACTTCGCTTTGCAAAGTGCTTGTGTTCATGGCTTAGGACAGAATCTCAGAGACTATTGGTTTCCTGCTTTATGGTATAAAAGACCACAGTCTAGAGTTAGGTCACCAACCAGCATCGTGAATTTGAGAGAAAAACTGAAGTGGACAACAAGAACCACAGATAAATAGGTGCCTATTATGTAGGCAGCCAAGTTCCTGTCAAGCCAGAAAGTAGATATAAGCCCCTTCAGCAATTAAAGAGTCAACAAAATATGCAAGGAAACAATCCAGGAAGAAAATTTAAAAAACGTTTTATAGACTTGTGCATTATAATAAAACACATGGGAGCATACGCTGTGAGTTTGTGGGTGGTTTGGAAACTTATTCCGCAGATGACTCGGAAATGACAAATCTGATAGATGTTTTTCTTAACAGTAAAAAAAAAAAAAAAAAAAAAAAAATCATCCTGTGAAGGAAAGGCAAGAGTGGAAAAATGTTCCTTATCTGTCCTAAGACCAGGAACCCAGGTATGGAAATGATCAGATTAGATATGTGTTAAGGCTTGCACACTATCTTGGAATCAACAGAACAAGAACACTATAGTCTATGAGAACATTCTGGCTGAATGTGAGAAACCCTGGACTGCCTTCAAGTCCTCTGAAGTATATTTTAGCCCTCCTGATAAAGGTAGGTGTGCTTTCCTTGTGATTTCTCACAAGTCTACCATGTAATGGTCATAATCCTGATTTTTACAGAAAGGGGAAATCCTGTCTTCCATGATGCTGGTCAAAGTCAAATTAAAGAAGCCTTTTGGCTATAAGAACAATGGGCTCATATTCTGTTTCTCAAGCTCTGGGCACTGTTCAATAACAAGAAGCTTGCACAAAAATCATCTTCGGACAAAAGATTCTTTTCAGAAGATTTTTTTTTTT
>PVJA010011238.1:0-16223 GCA_004027025.1 Myocastor coypus
GGATGGCTCAGTAGTCTAAAGCCCCTGCTTGGGAAAGCTTGGGCGGCTTCAGGGACTGTGGTTTGATCCCCGGCACCACATGCTGCGCCAGCCCTGCACTCGGGGCGGGCTGAGCCAGCCATAAAAATGAGTGAATAAACAAACAAAGGTTCTGAAACAAGAAAAATAAAATAAAATAAAATAAAAAATAAAATTTATTAAAAAAAAAAAAAAAAAAAAAAAAAAAAAAAAAAAAAAAAAAAATTTATTAAAAAAAAAAAAAAAAAAAAAGAAAAATAAGTCATGGTGTGTTGTGGTTTTAGAGGTGTGGCCTTAACTTCTCTGATACTCTTCTCCTTAAGAGGTAGAGCTTAATTTTTCTTTCCTTGAGTATGTGCTACACACAAAGACCTCTAGGTAAGTAACTGAATGCAGCACAGGTGATGGGAGAGGAGAGAGCCCTGACATAATACGACATAAAGAAGAACAGGCTTATTTTTGCTCATGGTTTCACAGGGTTCAGCCCAAGGAAGACACATCATGGTGAAAGGGTGCAGAGAAGGAAAGCTACACTGCATGGCATTCAGGAAGCAGCGTCTGGAAAGACCCAGGAGGACAGGGTCAGGGAACAGACACGGTTGCCAAGGTCATCTGTGACCCACCCCGACACACCTGGAAACACACTTCACCAATCTCCTTCATGGCTCTCTAACCAACCAGTTGTCAGTCATGACGAGCCATCGCAGAAGCAGATTCACTCGGCCTGTTCAGTAGATTAATGGCTTCACAGTCATCTAGATAATCAGCATCCACCTTTCTGACTCACTGCAACTGTGAGATAATTAGTGTTTGCTGCTTTCTGCTGCTCGCTTTGGGGGTAATTTGTTCTGTAGCACTAGAGAGCAAATATAATACGTGACATGAGGAAAAAACTTCTCAGGACTTTCCATGCACACACTCCATTCCAAAGACTGAGAGGAACATCTGCAGTCCTCAAAGGGAAAGAAAGTATGATCCATGTATTTTAGAATTACCTCGATTATATTCATGTATGTTTGAAACAGATGTTCTCATGAACAGAAAAGCTCAAGGCAGTAACAACTATATTCCCTTTTTAAAAAATTTACCTGAGCTGGGCTGGTGAGATAGCTTGGTGGTCTAAGTGCATGGATTGGATCCCTGGTACTGCATGCCATGCAGGCCTCACGATGAGCCACTGAAGCTGGGAGTGGTGGCATAAACTGTAATCCCAGCACTGGGGAGGCTGAGAAAGGAGGATCACTACAAGTCCAAACTTAAAAACCGTACTCAGGAGACTGATACAAAATGTTCAGACAGGGCTGGGGAGATAGCTCCGTGGCATAGGTACCTGCCTGGCAAGTGCAAGGTCGTGAGTTTGAACCCTGGCCCTGCAAACTAAAGAATAAAAAATGTTCAGACACTGGAGACCAGGGCAACTTAGAGACCCTGCCTCAAAATATAAGGTAGGGTGGGATGGGCCGAGGACATAGTTCAGCACTCTGAGCTCTATCCTCAGTACTGCCAAACAATGAAAAATTTCCTGCAATAATTCAGACCAAACAAGGAAGAGGTGATTGAAATCTTTAAATTCATGAATGAGAAAGGCATGGGAAGAAGATGGTTGTTTGGCACCAAAGTGCCCACTTGTAAGAGGAAGACAATTGTGTGGTTACCAAGAAGAATTTATAGTAATCAAGCAGAATACATATGGCATAGCACCTGGCAATGTACAAATAGTAATAAAATTTATAATATTGATGAGTGAGAAGTAGAGATAGGAAATCACCTAAGTGATGTAACTTCTTCATTCTTCTTAACCAGGAAACAAAAACATACAGCTAACAGTTGAAATCATTAGCAATATAATGATGTCAATTTCATTTCATGATTTTTTTTTTTTTTCTTTAAAGAGCTGTTTAAGGAACTAATCCTTTCTGGGAAATCTAAATGTAAAAATTCCTGTACCTTCACTTTAGTTTTTTTTTTTTTTTCCTTAAAATTTCCTTTACTTTTGTTTTTACAATTAGCATGATCATATTTTGTAAAATGGTATCTCTACACATACTACTATCTGTTTAAATGTTTCCAACGGTGGATGAAATGATCGTTTTACACTGGCCACAAATAGGGTTTCCTAGTCTTCAGGATGGCCATAATCTTATAGCTTGAGGTGTCCTTGCTTCTTTATGTGTTTTGTTTGAGTTTTTTGGGGGGAAAACAATAATTGTGTATGTGCGTGTGTGTGTGTGTTTGCAAAATGAACATTTTAGGAAAGGAACCATGGATGAAAAGTAAATTCAACTTAAGAAGTAAGAAAAAATGCAAAATGGCTGACTCCAAAAAAAAGAAACAGAGGCCAGGGAGATAGCTCCATGGCACAAGTACCTGCCTGGCAAATGCAAGATCGTGAATTCGAACCCTGGTCCTACAAAAAAAAAAAAAAGGCTAAAGCAGAAATTGATGAATTAGAAAATGAAGCAAGTAGCCAGGCGTGGTGGCGCACGCCTGTAATCCCAGCACTCGGGAGGCTGAGGCAGGAGGATCGGTGCGAGTTCGAGACCAGCCTGGGCTACAAAAGTGAGCTCAAGGCTAGCCTGAACTGCACAGCGAGACTCTGTCTCAAAAAGACTGAAAAAAAAGGGGGGTGAGGGATGTCCCTCTTGTTCTTCTTCTCCTTTCCCCCAGTCTCCCAAAATCTTGGCCCTTCTCAGGCCAACAGGACAGTATTTCTTGGATGCCTGAATTTTCTGGCTCACATTCCCTTTTGTTTCCTGGAGAGTTTCCCCACAGCAGGTCACGTGTCTCAGCCATCTGGCACTGCTCACTTCAGCAGCACTAATTCTCCCTCACCTCTGCCCATTTTTAGGTCTTCCAGCATTTTCCCAAATGTACTAAGCTGTATCCTGCTTCCCTGGTTCAACCGAGCGCCCTCCTTCTGTCTAGTGCCGTCTTCCCGCTCTTACCATCTGGGCTGATTTTCCTTCAGTCCTTCAGCCACAGCTACAGTGCATTTGTCTCTTTAAAACTATTTTCCCACGGCTAGGGAGATAGCTCCGAGGCACAAGTGCCTGCTGGGCAAGTGCAAGGTCGTGAGTTTGAACCCTGGTCCCACAAAAAAAAAAAAAAAAACTATTTTCCCATCCAGGGTCCTTATTTTTGAGCTCCACCTACTGCAGACAGACGCTGCCATTCATTGCTTGCTTCCCACACACCTGAACAGGCGCTTTAGTCCGCTGAGCTATCTGGCGGGCCCGCGATGTTTTTATTTAGCTTGAGTGATGCAAACTTTGAAAACGGTCGATCATTTCTAAAGATGGTTCTATCCAACTTCCCAGATAAAATTGAGAATCTGTTCTCCATGGAGAATGAAACTGCATATTGGAGATCATCAGGAGTGGAAAGTGTAGCACGGAAAGACCACCTTTGAACGGGATCACAGACTGGCTGGTCATGGGACGTGCACACGACATTGGGGTGACAGAAGCTAGATACCTGTCCCTCTGTCAAGTATTAGTGACGCTAGCCCAGACGTAGTTTCAGGGGCGGCGCGGCGCGGGGGCGGGGCGGCGCGGGGGCGGGGCGGCGCGGGGGCGGGGCGGCGCGAGGCGTTGAACGAATGAGCGCGCCACTCCTCGAGCTGTTGACGGGTACGGACGCGGCGGTCTCCGCACTGTATTCGGGACCCTCGGCCGTCGTCCCCGTGGCTTCCCGCCTCTCAACTTCTGAGCAGTCCCTGCCCGACACGGCCCAGCCGACAGCGAGAGCACGACCCTGGAGCAGCCACCGTCTCCCCAGCCCCCGCCGCGGGCGCCTAGCTCGCCCGGGCGCGGTAAAGGGAGCCTGGTCCCCAACCGCCCCCTGGGCAGCGTCCGCGGCGTCCCCATGTCTCCGTCGCCCCCCGAGCGCCGCTCCCGCTTGTCCCCTCGGGCCACCCAGCCATCGCCGGAGACCCGGGAGGAGCTGCGGCGCCGCCTGCGTGGCCTTATTGAAAACAACCGGGTGATGATCTTCAGCAAGAGCTACTGTCCTCACAGCACACGGGTAGGGGTGGGCCCGGCCTCCTGCCCGGAGGGGTATTTGGGGGGAAGAGGCCACCACTCCCTTCGAGTCGCTCAGGGTGAGATCGGGTTCACCCGCTGGGCCCAACCTGCGCAGCCTTGTGTCCGCGCATCCTGAGGCGGGAGAAGGCTGGACAAGGACCCTAGGGATCATTCAAGAGCTGCTGCCTTTGGTTTGGCCAGATAGGCGGTGGCATCATTTCGGGAGCAAACATATTCTCAGGATGGGAGAGGGGCAAAGCCAGGAGCAGAGCACTTCATGAGGCCTTGGGTCCATCACCCCACTGCGAAAATCAAAAAGCACTCAGAGCCGGGCGTGGTGGCGCACGCCTGTAATCCCAGCACTCGGGAGGCTGAGGCAGGAGGATTGGGGCGAGCTCGAGACCAGCCTGGGCTACAAAAGTGAGCTCAAGGCCAGCCTGAACTGCATAGCGAGACCCTGTCTCAAAAAGACAAAAAAAAAGCACTCAGAAATGAACTTTTGAATAAAAATCCACCTATGAAATAGGGACTTTGAGTACTTTGAAATTTAGGCCACATTATCAGTTGAAAAATGAGACATGGAAATAATATAAACAAAACTATTGGATCACGTTCATGGAAGTACAGGCTATAGTTTTCAAATTTGGTGCTATACGTATTCTTAAAATATATATTCAGGCACATTAACTCTAAAGAATAATGATGTTAATCGCTTGAATACCTGGTATATCGCCTGTCCCTACAGGATTAACCAATGGCCAAAATTCCTTATTTTCACTGAATTTCACTAAATACATTCATATACACACGTGTAATCAATATTTTGTTCCTTGTTTTGGGACTTTTTGTAGATGAAATCTTTTCTTTTTTTTTTTTTTTTCTCTCTCAGAATTGTGTGTTAGGCCAGAAAGTCATGCGTGTTAGTACCTGTATCTGCAGCCCATTAATTTTTATTGCCACGCTGTTCTCTAGCATGATTCCCACAGTTAATCCTTTTGATGTTTTTAGTATTTTTTTCATGAAAATAGTATGGCTGCATGCGTTGTGGTTGGATACATCTCTCAGTGCCCATATGCAAGAGTTGCTCAAGAATGTGCTCTAACTGCTGAGCTAGGAAAAATGCCTGAAATCTTCAATTGCCAAGGCATTGTCCTCCAGTTTCTACAGGTGGTTATACCAGTTTGCCCTCCAGTGTAAAACAGTCCCTCTTGCTCTATTTCTTTCTTAACGGTTAAATTTCTAACTTTTGCTATCATGGCAATTATGAAATGGTGTTTCCTTGTGGCTTTAATTTTTGCATTTAGCTGGGCATAGTGGCATACCCCTGTAATCGCAGCACTGTGGAGGCTGAGGCAGGAGGACCAGTGCAAGTTTGAGACCAGCCTGGGCTACAAGTGAGTTCAAGGTTAGCCTGAACTGAACTGCATAGTAAGACCCTATCTCAAAAAGAAAAAAAAAAAAAAAAAACCACAAAACTTTAAAAGTTAGATATTATGAGTTTTGTTATGATGTATTTGAAAACTTAGGAGAAATAGACTAAGTCCTAGAAAAATATGTTAATCGAAAATAACACAAGAAAATAGAAAACTAGAATGTTCTTTTGATCATGAGAGAAGCTGAATAATTGTTCAAATACATTTCCACAGAAAATTGTAGGCCTAGAGGGTTGCATCGGTCAATTCTAACAAACCAAAAAATGAACTGTAATACTTCAGAGACATGACAGAGAATAGAACAGAATAAACAATCCCAACTCCTTTCACAAGTGAGAACCACCTTGATACACCTCAAGAGTTTATTGTGTGAGAAGAAAATTATGAGCCAATATGATTCCTAAATATAGAAACAGAAAAGTAACTTAAATCTAACACAAGGGCTGCCAGATAGCTCAGCGGATTAAGGCACCTGCTTAGGCAAGCTTAGAGCTACAGTTCGATCACTGGCACCACATGCAGTGCCAGCCCTGCACCCAGGGCAGGCTGAGCTGGCCACAAAAAAAATTTAAAAAAAAAAAATCTAATACAACACCAAGTTGAGTTTATACCAGGGATACAAAGTTGACTGAACATTAGAAAATCAGCATGACTTAATACACTGATAAAATAAATAAAAAAAGATCATCAATAAGTATAAAAGTAATACTTGTAATTGTATATCCATTCATAATTTTAAAAGAAATTAAATTATTTCTCTAAATAATTCCCTAGTGAATTATTTACTTAGGGCTTTGAAGGCTCTTAACCTAATTTCCTTAATTTAAGATAAATAGAAACTGGGCATGGTGGTGCATGTCCGTAATCCCAGCACTTGGGAGGCTGAGGCAGGAGGATCAGTGCAAGTTCGAGACCAGCCTGGGCTACAAGTGAATTCAAGGTTAGCCTGAACTGCATAGTGAGACCCTGTGTCAAAAAGACAAAAAAAAAAAAAAAAAAAAAAAAAATTGCATTTACCTGATGAACTTCACCTGTTTATGGGTTGCTTGGATTTTCCTCTTTTATGAAACAACCAGGCTTTTTTTTTTCCCCCCATTGAGATGTTTTCATTTTGTTATGCAGATTTGTAGGTGTTTTCTGTACATTTTAGATGTTAATCCTTAAGTTGTATAGATTGGAAAATCTCCCAAATTTCACTGTTCTTTTTATTTTCCTTTTAGGATCTTTTGGTTAACTCAAATTTGCAAGCTTACTGTCACTGAATCTACTACTTTTTTTATAAGCCAACTTGTGCTTTTTGTGTCCTATTTAGGAAATCTATTTCTCTTCTCTGTGGTCATAAAGATATTCTCCTGATGTAGCTGATGGGAGTTTTATGGTATGCTGTGTCCTTAATCCCCTTAGAACTGGTGGTGGTGGCATAAGTGCAGACCTAGGTGCCTTTTCTGTGATTTGGTTGTTCCTGGCTCACCACGCTAGTGTGAATGTTCAGTCTCCATCACTTGAGGCCCAGGCATCTGCATGCTTTCTGTGTGGCAGTGAGCTGCCTGGCTGATCAGGGGAGCTCATTCCCACCCCAGCTGAGGCCTCCACTGTCTCTTGCAGCAGATGCAGTCCTGCTGACAGGGTTAGTGGGGTTCCTTGGCTGTGCTCTTCTGTCTGCCATCACATCCATACTTCAGCTCCACTAGTTGCAGGCTGGTTATTCTGTTGTTATTGTTGTTGTCATTCTTTTAAAAAAAAATACATATATTTGGTTGTTACAGGGTCTCACTACACAGCTGAGATTCATAGCGATCCTCCTATTTTCAACTTTCCCAAGGCTAGGATTACTGGTGTATGCTGCTACACCCAGATTCTGTAGCTGGCTCAGCCCACCCTGGGGGGGTGGAGTTGGTATAACATGTGGTGCTAGGGATCGAACTGCGGCCCCTATGCTTGCCTAAGCTTGCCTAAGCAGGTGCATTAGTCCACTGAGCTTTCTCACCTGCCCTACTCTGTCCTTGACAGTGCTCTGGGTGTTCAATGCTCTATACTTTAATCTGATTAAATGTAGACTTCCTTCCTTCCTTCCTTCCTTTTCTACCTTTGTTTTTTTGAGACAGACTCTTACTATGTAGTTCAGGTTAGCTTTGAATTCATTATGTACTCCAGGCTGTCCTGGAACTCGTTGAAATCCTCCTGCGTCAGCCTCTCCAATGCTGGGATTATAGGCTTGTGCCTCCATGCCCTCCATTGTTTTTGAGAGTATAGTTAGGCTCAAACTTCCTCTTAGTCTGTTTCAAATAAAATCACTTTGGAAAGAACTTTGGGACTCTGTGTTCTTAGGACTTGTCTCTTCTGGAATAAAACCTCAGCCCTTGCTCCAGAGCATGGAGTGGGGACAGTGACTTGCCTAGAGTTATACCTTTGTTTTATAAGCAGGGCTTAGAGAGGGATAAACACTTCTGTTGTTCTTCGCTTACTTTCCCCAGCCTCTAGCTTCCCTTTGCAAGTAGACTAGGATGGAGGTGACCAGGGCCTCAGTATTTTATCCCTGGTACACTAGCATAGAGCTTCTGACCTCCTGAAGGGTGGTGCTGAATGGAAGAGGGGTGCCCCTCTTTTGCTGATCACCCTTGCTAGGAATGCAGCCCTTGTAGCTCCCAGCTAGATGAGGGGTTGAGAGGTGCTAGTGACCTATTGTGCTGAGTCATTGTTTGGGGGAGGTTTTCTGTTGCCCCCACCACCCATTTGATGGGAAGACAGCCAGCAGGCTGAGGGGGTTGGGGGCTGTATGTCATGATATCTGCCTACATGGCACTGACTGCTTTATCCAGGTCACTTTAGGAAGTGAAATACTCTTGAACCTTTGCAACCTTTGTGAAGGGTATACCAAATAAGACAGCTTGAACTACTCATGATATAGCTTGTAATTCCCATATAGCCTGTAATTCCCATCTGTTCAATCCTTTGCAAGAGTGAAACAGGTACATGTTTGTTGCAGGTGAAAGAACTCTTTTCTTCTTTGGGAACTGACTATAATATCTTGGAACTTGATCAAGTTGGTAAGTAGTATGTCGTGTTCTTTGTGATAAATGACAACAAGATTGACTTTTCTCCATTTGCTTTGTTCAATTCAATTTACTCTTGTCTCTTTGTGTTAGATGAGCCGTTTTAGTCTGTTTCACCAGGCAGAAAATGAACCTTTCTGTGACAAATAATTTGGTGGAGATTTTCTTATTTATATGTTTTTCCTGCCTGAGAGAAGGGAGTAGGAGGAAGACGCTAACTTGGAAGTATTTGAGGTGTTTCAGATGTCTCTGCCATCTTTCTAGCAAAACAGATTGAGCTGTAATAAATGAAAGAAATCCACTCCTATTTCCTGACAGTGTTACTCAGGGAAGCACATTCTGTTTGCAGCTTTGTGCTTTTGACTCCTTGGTGTTGGAACATGTGTTATTCATTGAACACTGCACTTGGGGTATTCTGCCTTCCAGGTGACAGGAAAAAATTGATATCTGCCTACATGGCACTGACTGCTTTATCCAGGTCACTTTAGGAAGTGAAATACTCTTGAACCTTTGCAACCTTTGTGAAGGGTATACCAAATAAGACAGCTTGAACTACTCATGATATAGCTTTATTTTCAGGATGGAGGGTAAAGTTTGGTTTACTCAAAATGTTTTTGGAATAGTAGAAATGGTACCATTTTCAGAATGGTAGAAAGTGTTTCCCAAGTTGTTACTGTTATGACAGTCTTTTCTTTTTTGTTCATTTGCTTGTTCATTTGAAAGGGTGTATGTATCACTGTGTAGTTCAGGCTGATCTTGAACCCACTATGTAGCCCAGGTTGGCCTGAAACTCACTGAGATCCTCCTGCCTCAGCCTCCTGAGTGCTGACATTACAGGCATATACCACCATGCCAGGCTAACAATTTTATCTTTTTTTGTTGTTTACTATATTTGGTACAGGCTCTCATTACACAGCTCGGACTCATAGTGATCCTCCTGTTTCAGCTGCCCCAGCACTGGGATTACAGGCGTGTGCCACCATGCCTGGTCTTGGTGGGGCCAGCACATGTGGTACCAGGGGTCAAACTTGGGTCCTTGGCTTGCCTAGGCAGGCCCTTAGACTGGTGAGCTATCTCTGTAGCCCAACAGTTTTTTCTTGATATAATATTTATTCTTTACAGAAAATATAGTTACTGAGTTATATATCAAAGGCTAATTTTTTTAAAAAATATTATGGCTGGCTCAGCCTGCCCTGGAGGTGGGGCTGGCCAGCACATGGTGCTAGGAATCGAACTGTGGTCCCTGCAGTTGCCTAAGCTTGCCTAAGCAGGTGCTTCAGACCACTGAGCTATCTTCTCACTGGCCCTAAAAGCTAATTTAGAAAGGCTAATTTTAAAAGGAATCAATTGGTCTTTGTTCTCTCTCTCTCTCTCTCTCTCTCTCTCTCTCTCTCTCTCTCTCTCTCTCTCTCTCTCTCTGTCTCTCTCTCTCTTTTTTTTTTTTTTTTTTTTTTTTTGGTGGTACCAGGGATTGAACTCAGGGCCTTGTGCTTGCCGAGCAAACACTCATTCCACTGAGCTATCTCCCCAGTCCTGGTCTTTATTTTTTAAGAATTTTTTCTGAAAGCACAGGTGCTTTTGTGTCCTTTATCGTCATTGTATCATTATACAGAGCACTGCTTTTGGGGGGTGTGCACTTGTAAGCATTTGGGCATTCTGTACTTTAATTCTTGCATGTTGGGAGTCGCTTGCAGTGTCTTTATGCAATTTTTTATTCTTCAGATGATGGGGCCAGCATTCAGGAAACACTGTTAGAGATGACTAACCAGAGAACTGTGCCCAATATTTTTGTGAATAAAGTACACATGGGTGGATCTGATCAAATTTTCCAGGTAACCACAGTATGCATTCTTCAATGCTGTCTGGTCACATTTTATTTCAAAATGTACATAAAAGAGGAAAAAAGGATCTTTAGGAGTCCATTGATTTGTCTTTTAGAGGTTGTAGAATAGACAGGACTATAGGATGGTTGTCAGGTAATCTTGATTATTTTAAGGGAAGTAGCTTTTCCACCAGTTGAACTTCTGGAAGTTCTGAAGTTCAGGTGAAGCACCAGGCCAGGCAGCCAGGGCACCCTGGAAACAGGCCAGGTTTCCTCCTGCAAAGAGGGTAGAAAGGACAGCTGTGCTCAAAAAAATGAGAGCAATACCACACCTGTGTCCTGGGGGACTGATTCCAGTTAAAAATTAAAAGATCCATGGCTTTTAATTTTTTGATTCTTAGAGTGCAATAAATGAATAGGAGTCATTCTGTTAGGAGTGACAGATACAAATTGATATTTATTAAATGAAGTCCTTATTTGATAATTGGTTATTTATGTCTATTAACATTCTGTTCTGTTGGATCCTTTATATATGTATGAAAATATTAGTAACTAGTGATTGACTAAATACTTAATTGAAAATTTAATTAAGAATTATACTTTGGTTGGGGAAAAAGACTGTCTGCATGGAATGTTAATCTGTGATTACCCATGTTATGTGGTAATGGCCTGCTTTATTAGTCCTGGAGGCTTCTACCTGGTGTGAGGGTGATAATTACAGTCGCTGAACACTTTGTGAAACACTGGCCTGGCAGTCCCTACCTGGAAAATTATGTCAGAGGATGGATATGGAGATAAGAGGTAGCAAATGTATTTCAAGATGGACAGGCGTTTCCTTGGTTAGCAGATGGATTTCCCTATGGAGACCTAATAGTAAGGAGGCCATGGCGGCCTTTTTAGGATGTCTTAAAAGCTGTCTCAGACAGCAGTTCTTTGGTGGCCACTTAGCATCTCGTGGGCCCTCATGGCTATGGAACACCTGCTCTGCTTCACAGGAAGCTTTGCTTTCTGAAGCCAAAGTAAGGGGGCTGAGCAGCTGACTTTGCATAAAGAAAACTGTTGCTAAATCACCTATCAAGCTCAGTGGTAGAATGCTTGTCTAGCATGTACAGGACCCTAGGCTTGACCACCAGCACTATCAGAGGAGAGGAGGGAAAGCAGGAGGGAGGCAGAGAGGGGAGACAGAGGGAGACAAAGGGAGGGAGAGAGAGAGAGAGAGAGAGAGAGAGAGAGAGAGAGAGAGAGACAAAGAGAGAGAGAACAGTGAACAAACCAAACAAGAATTCAGGAACCAGGCATGGTGGAACATGCTTGTAATCACAGCACCCACCTGGGAGGCTGAACAGGAGGATCCCTACAAGTTTGAGACCAGCTTGGGGGCTACAAAAGTGAGCTCAGGGCTGGCCAGAACTGCATAGTGAGGCCCTGTCTCAAAAGACAAAACAACCAAGAGTACCCAATTCACAGCTCTTGATGCATGTATAAAAATATTACACTTCTACCTTGACTAAGGCGCTTCATATCTCTGTGGGGGCCAAGCCATATGATAATCACTGTTGAAAAAGAAACAAAATGTTCACATTGGATAGGACGTCACCAGCACAGCTATAAAATGTAGATCCAAATTGAAAATGCTGATGGTACTGAAAGGTTATATTCAAAATGAAGACTAGACCAGGCATGGTGGTGCACACCTGTAATCCCAGCACGTGGGAGGCTGGAGACAAGACCAGCCTGTACTGCAAAGGTGAGCTCAAGGCCAGCTTGAATTGCGTAGCAAGACCTTGCCTCAAATTAACAAAAATAAATACATACATAAAGTAAAATAAGTCTACTCTTTCAAAAAAAAAAAAAAATGATGACTCAGGGGCTGGTAGGATGGCTCAGAAATCTAAAGCATCTGCTTAGGGAAGCTTAGGCAGCCACAGGGACCATGGTTGATTCCTGGCACCACATGTTGTACCCACCCTGCCCTCAGGGCAGGCTGAGCCAGCCTTTAAAAAAAAAAATAAATAAATGAATAGCACAGAGAAGCAAGGATCATGAAAAGTAAGGCTTGGTTATTTGACAAAACTGAGTGATACTTTGATACTAAACCAAGGAAAATGGTCTTGTGAGACACAGATATGAAGCCACAACCCTGTGGGCTGTTTGACCTGTGCTCACTGCCAGATAACAGATCAAAACAGACCAGAATCTTTGTGCTTCAGCCAAGTTCTAACTGGTGGGCCCTATCTAAACAGCATCCAGATAAATTTATGTTTCCAACTTAGATGATTTGTGAGTTGTTTCTAAGATTTTTTTTTTTTTTAAGAAAAGAAATGCATGCTGATCAAACATTGAGTAGAAATAAACAGTTTTAAAATTTCAAGTGACGGAGTCTCCCACTGCCTTTGGAACCCACAGGCGCATAAGAGTGGCTTGCTGCAGAAGCTCCTCCAGGAGGACTTGGCCTACAACTATGATCTCATCGTCATTGGGGGTGGCTCTGGTGGCCTCTCCTGTGCAAAGGTGGGGCATGGGGGGACTTGGAAATGCCTTTTGAAAAGATCATATTTTATCATTATGATCTCAGCCAGTTTAATACAGGGAAAGACCATGTTATTTCACAAACACAACGTTTTCACATAGGGTGAAAGAAAAATCAGGGCAAGAAAGTGACAAGGTGTGTTTATATAGTTACTTTTTTGCAGGAAGCAGCCAACCTGGGGAAGAAAGTCATGGTGCTGGACTTCGTGGTCCCGTCACCGCGGGGCACAACCTGGGGTGAGCTGCTTTTCTTCCCCGTCTCTGCTGTTTACATGCACTGTTTGCTGGTGTAATTTCACTTAAAGCCCACAACCATCTCCAGTGGTTCGGTAGCCTGTTCCCTAGAGGAGGACACTGAGTCACAGCTTATAGAGAACAAGTGACGGCATTGAAAAGATAATATAAAAGCAGCTAAGAACATTTTACCAAAGAGAAAAATAAATTCCACGGCCCTAACATTGTACCACTTGTGCCATGGTTTTCAGTGTATATGTGCCAGTGTTTTCACTTTGCCACAGGCACAGTGTGCAGAGGTGTCCTGGTCACCCAAGTTTACTATGTGCTTTGCACCAGTTTCATTAGTGAGTCTACGGGCTGTCCAAATGGGATGAAGTTAGGTTCTAGGCCACCACGGTATGGATACGCAAGGAGCATGGTGCTGCTCAGTCCTGTGATTGCTGTGTACACAGGGCCAGTGTGGTCTCCTTGCTCTGTTTATTACTTTTCAGTAGCAAAACACACAGATTTAGTGCTGGGAGTTTTCTGCTCATGCTTCACATCCATATTCCTTCTGTCTCTGCCCCAGACGACAGATCCAGTGGCAGCCTTGTTGCCCTGGGGTTTCTGGTGGTCTCAGCCAGTCTGAGTATCAGAGGGAGAGGACAGTAGGGCTGGATCCTTATTCCCCTGCTCCTGCCTTGTCAGGTCACTTCTTGCTCCTCTGAAATGCAACACCTGTCAGAGCCTCCTCTGAGTCATGATATTCAGCCTCTTTGTCCCATCACATGGGTCCACCAGTGGTCCTTGCTATCACTGGTTTGAGGGACTCTTTGGCCCTTTTCTGCCTATACCTTGTAGTAATTTCCCCAGGAACCCTCTTCAGTTACCCAGTCTAAGTGTGGCTTCTCTTTTCAGTCAGGCCCTGGTGAATAAAAGGTCAAAAACTTTTTAAAAATTAATTTATTTATATTATGGCTGGCTCAGCCTGCCCTTAGGGGTGGAGCTGGTGCAGCATGTGGTGCCAGGGATTGAACCGCAGTCCCTGCCGTTGCCTAAGCTTGCTTAAGCAGGCACTTTAGACCACTGAGCTATCTCACTGGCCCCTCAAAAGCTTTTGTTGTTTTTAGGTAGGGTCTTGCTACGTAATTCAGGCTGGCTTTAAACTTACTCTATAGCCCAGGCTGGGCTCAAACCTATAACAACCTTTTAGCCTCAGTCTCCTGAGTGCTGGAATTACCAGGTGTATGCCACCAGGCCCAGCTTAAAATCATTCTTAACCCGTTTTATCTCAAAAAGTTTTAGCCTAGAATTTCTTGCAGTAAAGCAATCTGCCTTGGCTTTTCCCCGATAGTGTTAGAGTGTCCACATGCTTGTCTACTTCTTCTCCTATCCTGTTCTTCTGCCTTTTCTGTCCAGATACCCCACTAGTATCTAGTATCACTGAACTGACAGCCAGAAAGAAGCCTGTACCTGTCCTGCAGGGGGCCCTTAACATAATCAGTTTGGGGTTACTCAGATCCAGAGTAGATGTTATCATGGCTCAGGGGCCAACATTGCCCAGAAGCTGAGCTCCTGACCTTTTGGGTACAGCTCAGAAACCTAAGCCAGCCTCATACTGCTGTGGAACAGATGTAAGTGCCCCCTATACTACCTGTGTGCACATGCGCGTTTTGCCCATGGGTGTGCTCCTCCACAGACTCAAGGTTATTTATAAAGTTTGACTGAATCACTTGGGGTGTCACACCCTTCACCAGTGAGCTTGTTGCTTTCCTGCATTTTAGTAATACAAGGTATGGAGCCACGCTATAAGTGCACAGGAATCCTCAACTGCTCTGTATCCCTCAGGCCTCGGTGGTACCTGTGTGAACGTGGGATGCATCCCTAAGAAGCTGATGCATCAGGCTGCCCTCCTGGGCCAGGCCTTGCTTGACTCTAGGAAGTTCGGCTGGGAGTACAGTCAGCAAGGTGAGTGGAGATGAGTCAGCAGGGAGGAGATGGAGTGACATCTTTAGATGGAGAGCTGCCAGTCATGTTGTATAGAAGAACTCGAAACTCCTCTGCCAAACTTCTGGTAGGAGCCCCATGTGCCCAGCAGGTCTAGGTGCTGCACAGATGGCCCTGCTGTCAGGGCCCTTGGTCTTAGTCCCTAGCAATGCGGGAGACTGTGATGACATTTTCAGGTTTTCTTCAAGTGTGAAGAAAATAGTGTCGTGAGGGCCATCGTTTGAATTTTATCTGTTACTATGATAACATTTTCTGTATATCAGTGGTTCTGTATTTCTTTGGTTAATGGGAACTGGAAAACAAATTCAGCACTAAGATTTCTTGGCCAGGCTCTGAGGATTCACAGACCCTGTTGGGGAGACATGAGGAAGCCCACTGAGTGTGGTGAAATTCGCACTGCCCTGTGGCATTGACTCAAGGGGTGCCTAATGCAGCCTTGAGGGTGGGGACAGGGTGATCACAGAGAAGTAGGACACTGAAGATCATGCTATGCTGATGTGAGAAACCAGGGTTGGGGGGGCAGTGAGTGGCTGGGGTGAGGAACGTGTTAGGAGAAAGAAGGTCAGCAAGGTAAGTGTCACTGTGCCTCACATACCGTTCTGAGGAGTGGAAGTTCACTCCAGAGGTGAGAAATTGAAGCAGGAGAAGTGCATGAGCCTCAGGTAGGGCTCTGAATCCTCCAGGGGCTCTCAGGTGGTGTGGAAGGCAGGGTTTGAAAAATGTAGAAATAGAGCTTTTGGTGGAGGGGAGGAAAGAAGGTTTGGAGGTAAGGGAGAGGAAGGGGACAGAAAAGAGCTAAGATGTGTTTGCATACGTACACATTCCCCTGGACGAGGGTGATCATTAGGTGGTGTATATGTGTTCTAATAAAAAAGGAAGACACAAGGCACAAAGTGGTAAGTTTCTTAATACCTGAGATAAGTGGATCAAGAAGAGGAAGAAACCAGGAGGGTTGTCATAGTAGCCAAAGGGATTCAGTATTTTTAGGATCAGATTTAGGACTTTAGAAATCTAAAGAGAGCCAGGTGTGGTGGCACACTCCTGTAATCCCAGCACTTGGGAGGCTGAGGCAGGAGGATCAGTGCAAGTTTGAGACCAGCCTGGGCTACAAAAGTGAGCTCAC
>PVJA010011238.1:16323-26458 GCA_004027025.1 Myocastor coypus
AAAAAAAAAAAAAAAAAAAAAAAAAAAAAAAAAAAAAAAAAAAAAAAAAAAAAAAAAAAAAAAAAAAAAAAAAAAAAAAAAAAAAAAAAAAAAAAAAAAAAAAAAAAAAAAAAAAAAAAAAAAAAAAAAAAAAAAAAAAAAAAAAAAAAAAAAAAAAAAAAAAAAAAAAACCAGAAAGAAAAAAAAGGAAAGACAGGAAAGGAAGAAAGAAAGAAAGAGAGAGAGAGAGAGAGAGAAAAGAGAGAAGAAAGAAAAGAAAAAAGAACAGAACAGAAAAGAAAGAAATCTAAAGAAAACTAACCTGAAGCAGTAGTGCAGAACTCCTACTAGAGTCGAATTTGAATTATGGATATTCAGCAGGTAGTTAAGGAGCCTGCCAGGCTGCCTGTCTACCCTTCCTTCCTTCCTTCCTTCCTCCCTTCCTTCCTTCCTTCCTTCCTTCTTTCCATCCATCCATCATAGTACTGGACTTTGAACCTATGGAGAGCTATATCCACAAGCCTTTCATAAATTCTGCTTTAGAGATAGGGTCTCACTAAGTTGCCTAGGCTGGCCTCAAACTTTTAACCCCTCGCCCCATATATAAAGTCTCCCCATAAAGTTTGTTTATTTAATAAATAAATAGAACTGTTTCTGTACTGTTTCTCAACTGACCCCAAGTGGCATTTCTTAGTCCATTTTTCATTGCTCTAACAACACTGAGACTGGGTAGAGGAAGCCCAAGCATGAACCCTGGGATCATTGTGGCTCCAGGAGAGGACAAGTAGGCATACAGGGAAGAAACCAAGCACAAGAGTAGCCTCTGCTCTCGTGGTCAGGTATCCAGGCCCACAGTGCTTCAACTTCTATGAGAAATCCTGAACGCCTGTAATGATCCAGCCACTGTCACAAAGGCAGCCAGGTTTCTCCTACATTCTGAGAGGGACAGAGCACATCCAAACCCAGTGTGGCAGAAACCTTAAGTCCCTATAGCCGAAAAGCTGAGCAGGGCAGAGCATGGCTCCCTCTCTGGCATGGAGGCCCATGGTCCAGGCTGTGATCTTTTAACCCCTCTCTGCTGTCACATCTTATCCATGTGACTGCCCTCCCCAGAGGGGACTGCTGGTACCTGTGCATGGTCTGCCCTCACTACAGAGGCCTCAGCATTGTTCCTAACTCTGCTAAGTGCTTGTTCCATTTTCTACTTGGCAAAGCACTCCAGAGTTAACACAGGAAGCATTTGTAGATGCTTGCCTTCTCTCTCTCTCTCTCTCTCTCTCTCTCTCTCTCTCTCTCTCTCTCTCTCTCTCTCTCTCTCTCTCCTTCTTTCTTTCTTTCTTTGCAGGACTGGTGTTCAAACTCACAACCTTGCACTTGCCAGGCAGGCACGGAGCTATCTCCCCTGGCCTCTGGAATATAGTTTTTTCAAGTGAACCAAAATTTAAGTTTCTCAAAATTCCCTATAAATAGATGCTTCTAAGTAAGATTCTAAAATGCTTAGAAGTGCTTAGACTGGGGCTGGGATGCAGCTTACTGGCAGAATGCTTGCTTAGTACAGGCCAGGATGTGGATTTGATTCTTAGCACCATCCAGACGTGGGAGGAGAATGACCAGCCCTCATCTGGAGTCCTGAGACCCAGGCTCCGTAAATGCTGAGAAGTGAATGGAATCAGGGAGGTGAGAGGAAGTGATTCATGCTGAAATCTCACTCTAAGGCAGTGTTTTAGATGTTTTCACCCTTGATAGAGAAATCTGGTTAAAATAGGTTTAAAATGCATAGATAATTTTTGGATTAGGAGTCAAATGTAAAAGCTCCAATGGAAGGTTAAGAGGAAAAGGGAAAAATGTACAGAGAGTAGATAGTAAAGCAAAATTAAGAGTAGCAGCATTGTAGTTCCAAGTAAACACAGTTTAGTAGCAGCAGAAGATAAGAGCAGCCATATTATTTACATGAATAAAATTGAATTTGAATAAAGTGAAATGGGTCAGAATGTCAGGCTCAGCAGCAGCAAAACTCCTCCATGGACTGTTTATATACAAGGACCTGATATCCAAGGAGATTGTTATTGAAAATATAAAAGTTTTCAATTTTTAGCCATGATTTAAAATTCCTGTTTATTAATTTAAATACATGAGAAAGTTTTGAATAGATGGGGAAAGATGTATTGAGGAAATTCAAATATAAGGAATAACAACATCCTTATATTGGATAAGGCAAACGGAAGCAAAGGCAAGCAAACAACAAACCCAGAAATTCACAAGCAAGCCTGCCTGCACCTCTGACAAGGAGAATTGATAAACAAAATCTAGGGTTTGTATGGTACTGTATTCCTATAATCTCTGCACTTGGGAGGCTGAGGTAGGAGAATGTCATGATTTCAAGACCTGCCTGGATTGCAAAGTGAGTTTAAGATGAGCCAGAGCTACATAAGACACTATATGAAAAAAAGGGGGGGTGGGGTTGTGTTTGACAGTAAAATAAAATGTGCGGATCTGGTAAATCCAGTCAAGGAACCCAGAGTCATGAATTCAGATGCAAGGGGCTAGGGAGATAGCTCTGTGGCACCAGTTCCTTCCTGGCAAATGCAAGGTCATGAGTTTGAACCCTGGTCCCACAAAAAAAAAAAAAAAAAAAAAAAATTCAGATGCATATGTGACAACATAGGTATGAGGAAAGAAGTATTGCTACAGACAGAGAAGACATGAAACATTGGATACAGCTGTACAAATTAATGCTGATAATTTAAATGTCTCAATGAACAGAAATATCTTCTAAGAAAATAGGAACAATTTGAGTGACTTAAATTATCAAAGGAAATGAATCTGAGAGCAGCTAGAGTCCCAAAAGACATCATAGCTTTATAAATCCATTTTCTCAGTGTCAAGGAATAGACTTTTCCTATGTCATTTAAACTGTTGTAGAACTTTAGAAAAATGAAATTTTTACTTTTTTTTTTTTTTTTTTAGGCTGAATGATACATAGTCTGAAAACAGAAAATTGACCCTGTAGAGGTCCCAGAACTATAGGATGCTGTTACCTCTCCCCTACAGAAATCTTAGTGGATCATGGGTATGATGGATCACCAGGGGCTGTGTTCTCAGAGGGACAGATGAACCCCAAAATCCATTTTTCGTAAGAGTACAGCATCTTAGTGTTAAACACAGACTGGGGTGGGACACAGGTGAACCTATCTGATAAACTAGACCCAGTTATATCCAGTGTGCTTAGAGGACCTATGAGTTAAACTAAGAAATAGGATTCGTGAGCTCAGTTAAGCTTTTAAAAAATGTTACAAATCAAGACATTTCTTACCCATCAGCATCACAAGCTGAAAAATAGTATGGAAGCTGTTTGTTTGTTTGTTTGTTTGTTTTTTGATCCTCAGGATGGAACTACATCCCCAGCCCTTCCTTTAAATGTCTGTTTTGGGATAGGGTCTGGTAGGTTGCCCAGGCTGGGCTCAGACTTACAATCCTCCTTTCACAGTCTCTCCTAGAGTACTGGAGTTAAAGGCACATGCACCTCCACTGGCCTAACCACACCTTGGTTTTCAAAGCAGCAAGTAGTAGGGTTTGTGTTTGGTTATGTGTAACTGTGTGTAACTTGCCACAAGTAGAACTCATTCCATACTGTCACCCTGGTTGTTTCTGTTTAGTGAAGCACAACTGGGAGACCATGACAGAAGCAATTCAGAACCATGTCAGCTCTTTGAACTGGGGCTACAGGGTGTCGTTACGAGAGAAAGGGGTAGCCTACGTCAATTCCTATGGAGAATTCGTGGGACAGCATAAAGTAAAGGTACTGTTTGGTTTTCATGTTTTTGTCATTACCTTTCCTGACTATGGTTTTTATTTGCCTAGAACCACAATTTCATGTTGCCAAGGGCAACAGCTAGTATGTACACACATGTGTACACAAAGCTTATGGTCAGTGTATACACACAGCATGTGTGACTACTGCATGTATGTTTTCCTCAGCAGTTGATTACACATGACTGTTAAATTGAAAACACTGCATTGTAAATAATTCTTTTTTTTTTTGGCTTTTTGAGACAGGGTCTCACTGTGCAGTTCAGGCTGGCTTTGAGCTCACTTTTGTAGCCCAGGCTGGTCTCGAACTCGCAGCAATCCTCCTGCCTCAGCCTCCCAAGTGCTGGGATTACAGGCGTGAGCCACCACGCCCGGCAAATAATTCTTTTTTTTAAAGAATTTTTTATTTTTATTTTATTTTATTTTTTTCTTGTTTCAGAACCTTTGTTTGTTTATTCACTTATTTTTATGGCCGGCTCAGCCCACCCTGAGGGCAGGGCTGGTGCAGCATGTGGGTCCCTGAAGCCACCCAAGCTTTCCTAAGCAGGCGCTTTAGACCACTGAGCCATCCCGCCGGGCCCTGTAAATAATTCTTAAAGTTGTTTGCCTTTGATTTTACTTCCATTGTCTTTTAAAAGAGACAATGTTGAGACTAAATGGTTCAATATTCAAAAGACTAAAACAATTCAAATGAGACCTTACTAATATTATGAGACACATATGGCTTATAAAAGTACTGATAAAAGTAGTACCCAATAGCTCCATAGCACAAGTGCCTGCCTGGCAAGTGCAAGGTCATGAGTTTGAACCCTGGTCTTGCAAAAAAAAGAAAAAAAAAGAAAAAAAAGAAAATAGTACCCAGTGGGGCTGGCAAGATAGATCAACAGACTCAAACGCCTACTTAGGTAAGCTTAGGCAAGCTTAGCCAAGTGCAGGGACCTTGGTTTGATCCCCAGCACCATATGCTATGCCAGCTTTTCCCCCAGTGTGGACTGAGCCAGCTAGAGTTCACGTGTAGTGTCACATGCCTATAATGCCAGCACTGGGAAGGCTGAAAGCAGGAGAATCACCGTAAGTCAGAGCTGTGTAATGAAACTCTGTGACAACCAAATATATATATATATATATATATATATATATATATATGTATATATATATATATACATATATATATATATATATATAATTTTTTTTTAAGTAGTACTACCAGAGGGGCCTGGCAGGATGGCTCAGTGGTCTAAAGCGCCTGCTTAGGAAAGCTTAGGTGGCTGCAGGGACTATGGTTCAATCCCCGGCACCACATGCTGCGCTAGCCCTGCCCTCAGAGCAGGCTGAGCCAGCCATAAAAATAAGTAAATAAACAAACAAAAGTTCTGAAACAAGAAAAAAAAATAAAGTAGTACCAGAATTGGTGTATTTATGTTTATATTTATAATGTTTAAACATTTATATTTTTAAAAATAAAAAATAAGCATTTATATTTATAATGTTTAGACATTGAGATCAATACTAAAGAAAATGGGATCATTTGATGAAGACAACATTTTTTAAATTGGCACTTTGAAAGACAGCTCCTGTCCTCAGCATTCAGTTCTCTCCTACTGCAGTATAATACCAGTGTGATGATCTGGACAAGGTTTTAAGTGGTTCTAGTTTGCACAAGAAGGCATTCACATCTGGCTCTAGTCTGTTTCCTTTCACTGTGACACATTCCTGCTCTCCAGTCACTCCTGGCCCCCTGCTTTTCCTGGACCCTGGCTCCTTGTGGGCACATGTGTGCCATGTGTGCTTGTCTAGGGCACCATTCTTCTGCAGTCACCCCCCTTTTCACAATTCTGTGCCATCTGTGAAGGCATCCTGGACTGGCTTTTTAGCCCAGTACTTCTACCCTGCTGTGGTATTGGTTATTATTTGGTAAAGAACCCTAATGGGCACATTTTGTTTTGTTCTTTTGTCTTTTTGAGACACGGTTTCACTGTATAGTTCAGACTGGTCTTGAACTCACTAGGTAGTTCATGCTGGCCTTGAACTCACTTTATAGCCCAGGCCAAACTCTCAGTGATGCTCCTGCTTCAGCCTCCCATGTGCTGGGATTACAAGTGTGTACCAGCACATCCACCTAATGTCATGTTTATCTTACGTGCAATAAGTTTTGCAAACCTGTCATTGGTGTTTAATGTGAAGCTCTGAAAAGGTGGTAACTGTTTAGCCAGGGTGTTTGCCTGATGTTCTGTAGCATTTGCTGAATAAGGGAAGTTTACTTTTCTTTTTTCTAGGCAACCAATAGGAAAGGACAGGAAACATTTTACACTGCTGCAAAATTTGTTATAGCAACAGGTGAAAGGCCTCGGTACTTAGGAATCCAAGGAGATAAAGAATACTGTATTACTAGGTAAGATTAAATAGAGCATTACATTATATTTCCATTATTTTCTTCCTTATTGTACAGAAGATGTGAACTGGTCACAAATAAAAGTGCAGTGCAAGAAGTGATAAAGTTCAACTAATAAAACAGGAAATAAAATTAAGTAAATCATGAGGGGTATCATTTATGCACATGCTGTTTCCAGATAGTTGCTGGAAACGACACAGGTGGAGGTCAAGGAGAAGTAAAAGCTATTAGTTTTAAGGTTAAGGATCAAAATGGATTGGGTGGTCAGAGCAGCACAGCTCTTTTAAGCACTGAAATGTCACAGGAATTCGACCAGGATGGCCAGAAGACATCACACCATGACACAGGATGATGCAGAGCTGGCCCATGGCAACACAGCGCATCTTTTCCTATGCTGTCCACATGCACTGCATGCACACCCTCCTACAGCTGCTTCTTCATCCATGCATCTAGTAATTTTACTCTGTTCTCACAATTTCCTTGTGATCTATGTTGACTGTGCACACACTCTATCCACAGTAGACTCAGTGACGAACTCACAAGGGCACTGCTCTTAGTTTTTCTTCACTTACGTACCAAGCTGCAGTTCTGCCCGCAAAAGATTGCCATATACTTAAACCTAGACAGCTCATCTCATTTTCTTTGCCTAGGTAATCTGGTTTTCCTTTCTGTTTTTCAGCGATGATCTTTTTTCTCTGCCGTACTGCCCTGGGAAGACATTAGTAGTGGGTGCATCTTATGTGGCTCTGGAGTGCGCAGGGTTTCTTGCAGGCTTTGGCTTAGATGTCACAGTCATGGTGCGCTCTATCCTTCTTCGTGGCTTTGATCAAGAGATGGCAGAGAAAGTGGGTTCCTACATGGAACAGCATGGCATCAAGTTCTTAAGAAAATTTGTACCTGTGTCGGTAAGTCTGAAAGGTGTTGGGAATTCCAGTCTCTCAGCTGTTTGTCTCTCCACCCTCTGAAAGCTGCAACTCAGGAAATCCAGTCTCTGCCCTGGATGTCCTGGGCCTCACAGCACGGGCAGACAGACACTGGTACTCAATCCACAGCTTCTGCTCCGTTTCTCCTGGACTCCACACTTGTTTCTAACCACTGCTTACTTGCTGTCACTGCTGCAGTCCCTTGTGAACATTTCACATGTAGCATGCCAAAGACAAGACTGTCTTCTACACAGTGTGTTACCCAGCTGATCTTTTTGTCCCATCCCAGTGCTCAGTGAATGGCACAGAATCTGTGCAAGGTATTAATGTAACACTTAGGAAGCCTCCCTTCATTTTCCTCTTTATTCAGCCTCCTATCCCAGCCAATCTGTTCATTTACATCTGTCTCCAAATCCTAGTGTGTGACAGTTTTCTCCTCTTTCTGCCAAGTCCAAAGTCCTCAGTGTCTCTATGTGTATACTTATGCTTGCATGCATGTATACATATGCGCACACACACAAGTATTCACCCATAGGTGTGTGTACTCTTTTTTTTTTTTTTAATACAGGGTCTCACTGCACTGATCAGACTCCTCGTGATCCTTTTGTTTTCAGTCTCCCAAGTGCTAGGATTATAGGTACACACCACCATGCCCAGTCTCAATCATCATCTCAGCATACCCCAGGGGTAGAGCTGGCACAGCATGCCGGGGATAGAACCCCAGTCTCTGCATCTACCTACGCAGGCACTTTAGTCCCTGAGCTATCTGACAGGCCCTTTATGTACACTCGTTGATTTTTTGGTCCATTATTATTATTATTATTATTATTATTATTATTATTATTATTATCTATGTTGTGTTTTAGGGATGGGTCTACAAGGTGTTCAGGGTCTCACTACTAGATCAGACTTGTAGTGATCCGGCTATTCACAGCCTCCCAAGAGCTGGGATTACAGGTGCACATCACCATGCTCAGTCTCAATTGCTGTCTCAGAGCACCCTGGAGGGCGAAACTGGCATGGCAGATCTCGGGATCTAATCCCTGGCCTCTGCACCTGCTTGCAGGCTCTTTAATCTTGCATTATTTAATCTTGCAGGCTCTTTAATCTTGCATTATTTAATCTTGCAGGCTCTTTAATCTTGCATTTATTTTTCTTAGGTTCAACAGTTGGAGAAAGGTTCACCTGGGAAGCTGAAAGTATCAGCTAAATCCACAGAGGGAGCAGAAACAATTGAAGATGTGTATAACACAGTAAGTACTTAGGTTATGCTTAATAAGTGGACAGAGATTAAACTTAGGCAAAAATTGTTAGGATTGTTTTGATACTTTATAAGACTGTATTAAGCACACAGAGTGGCTGAGTATTGACACTGTTTTACCTGAGAAATACTGTGGAAGAGTATATGTACTATGTGTGTAATTACACATAAAAGAAACTCTGCAAGCACACATATTCAAGTCTTACTAGCACCAGCTTCTGCAGATCAGATGTTTTGTGTATTCATTTTTATATTCATTTGAAAGTTTTGGCATTAAATATTGAATGTTTTATAATTTAAAACAATACATTTGGGGCTGGGGAGATAGCTCAGCAGTCTAAGCACCTGCAAGCACAAGGACCTGGGTTTGATCCCCAGTAGCACAGGCCATGCTGGCCCCCAAACCTTGGGCACACCGTGCCAGCCACTGAAACTGGACATGGTGGTACATGCCTATAATCCCTGTGCTGAGGAGGCTGAGACAGGAGGATCGCTATGAGTCAGAGCTGATAGGGAAACTCTGTATCAAATAAATAAATGATTAAAAAAGCAATACATTTATATTTTTTGGTATTGAGGATTGAACACAGGGTCTCACATAGGGCAGGACTCTGTGGTCATAGATCTTCTTTGTTTAAAATTACAAATGGAGACCAGCCGCGACAACCCGCCCAGCGGCCAGAGCCAAGGCCCGAAAAGGGTGGGCGTGGCGGCCGCCCGAACACAAGCCCCTCGTTTCACTCTTCTTGCGGGGTGGCGCCTCGCCGCTCTCCACCAGCAACGATGAGCCAGCGTCTCCGCCCCAGGAAAAGGAGAAGGAATGGCAATGAAGAAGATAACCATCTCCCTCCCCAGAACAAAAGGAGTAGTAGAAACCCTGTCTTTCAGGATTCCTGGGACACTGAGTCTTCAAGCAGTGATAGTGGCGGGAGCAGCAGCAGCAGCAGCAGCACCAGCATCCACAGTCCAGACCGGGCCAGTGGGCCAGAGAGTGGCTTAAGCCAGGTCATCCCCGGATCCAGCCCCAACACCCCTCAGCCCATGCCCGAGCGGGCTGCACTATGCCAAGGCCCTTATTTCCACATCAACCAGACGCTGAAGGAGGCCCACTTTCACAGCCTGCAGCACCGAGGACGGCATCTGACATGATGCACCAGAAGTTTCTTGCCTTCTGTGAAGGGACAGTGCTGTGCAGATTTGATACTCCAACTTACAATTTGTTCTAAAAAATTGCACACAAAAATCCTGCCTGTTGGCTTTTCAGTCTATTTGAAATAACAAGTTAACAGGCAATTGTTTACTTGTGGTTCTGCTGCACAATTGCAATTTCAAAGGGGCTTTGAAGCAATTTTTTATAGGATTATTTTGAGGGAGACTATCCAATCCATGTCACGGTAGTGGTGTGAGGAAACTTCATTTGTGTGTCACATCCATAGTGTGTCCAATTCAGACTGATTTCCCAAGCTGTCACTTAGAAGTTCTACTTTATGTAAAAGGGCCTTTTAAAAATGGGGGATCTTCAATTTTTTAAATTCAATAAACCAGTGAAGAGTATCTAGTTTCCATGAAAGAATGCTTTTTCCAAAAGATAGGAAGCTTGATTCAGTCTTGCACTGAAGTTAATTGCCATACTACCTCTTAGGATATAGACCTCCCATGGAAAGTACACTGTTTTAACAGAACAATCAGATCCAATTTACTGTGGAAGTGAAGCACCCTCTCTACTGATGGTCTCCACTCTTTGTTATATATTTGTACTTCCAGGGAGAA